>OVAF01000263.1:0-51823 GCA_900406245.1 Odontarrhena argentea | reverse complement strand
ATGAGAAAGTTACAGGTCAATGGCTTTCATGTACTTCCTTCACAGGTAAGAAGCTAAGATTACTTTTGAAAAAAGTCATGCGTTTGTTGCTTTGGGGAAGGCATAATTGCAACTGAAACTTTTTGCAGGGTGGGTGGTTCTGGTGGTTTTGTCTACCCAAAGGATTCTTCTGGTTTTGATTCTTCTGCTCATAGGAGAAGTTAAACACACTTTTGAAGAAAGCCAAAGCTTTTCCATCTATCGCCTACATGGTTGTGAACAAAACAGAGAATTGGATGTCAAACATTGGTCTATCCGAGGTGAATGCATTCACTTAGGGAGTCTTCCAAGCGAAGGAGATTCTTCATCCAACAATTGTTGATCCAACCAGTTTCAAAGTGTGGAAAGACGAAGCATTTGAGATTTGGTAAAGAGGTTGGGCTAACATGTTCCAGAAAGTTGCTCGAGGAGGTAAAAAATCCTATTTTGTTTCCTTCTCTCCTTATCATATTCATAGACCAGATTGGTTTAGCTGTAGTGAGGGTGAGTATAATTTAATGTGCAGGTAGGGAACATCTATTACTTGGTAAGCTTAGTGGACAACGATTACGTCAATGGCTTCTCTGTCTTGGCTTAATCTCTGAGAATGGACGAAGAAACATTCGATTTTTTGGGATTTGTTTTGTAATCATATGAAAAATATTTGTGATTCGTAATAAACTTATTCATGAATCAATAAAAACATATTTCATTGCAAATGATAAAATGGCCTTGCCGGTTTGTTTTTTTTCTCCGTGTCAAAAACCTCATCTTAAAGCTCTCATAACTAAGGTTTTTATTTTTTATGCTTATGCATATCATAAACTAATCCAATCCAACCAACTTTAGATTGATGCAAATATCATCATAAATTAATAAAGAATAGAATCGATTTACATTGAATCCTACCCTTAAGCGATAAAACTTCAATTATGTTTATGGAAGTTTCGACAATTAAAGCATAAACTAACTATCCAATAAGCTACAACCTCTGAAACAGAATAAGCTAAAAGCCCCAATATTTCACTTATTTCTTATGAAACTTTAAGTCATCTTATCAATATCGCGGAAAAAAAGTAATTTCAATATTCATTTCGTCTATATATTCATTAGACATAATTATTTAGTTTTACTTAACTCAAAAATAATTATTTTTATAGAATTGTATATATATTAAGAATAATATAATATCATTACTGAACTTCAAAATTAATTACCAAGATTTTATGTTAAACATACAAGGGCCACAACATACAATTTATTATTGTTCTCCTGTTAAGAGCAAATAAAAATAAAATGTTTGTCTTTTTAGTTTGCTGTAAGTTTTTTATTTAAAATATTTTTTGGAATATTATCAAATGTATTTACATCTCAATTTTATTAACTATATTGTAAGAAATAAGTTTCAAAACTGTTGGGATTTAAGTAAAATATAATTTAGAAACTTGAATTCAAAAGATATAAAAATTGCAATTTTTGTGAAAGCCGAATACTTTTCATGAAACTGAAAGAGTATATTTTAAAGAAATATAAACACTTTCTATAAACTCTAATATCCTTCTTTTTGTCTCGACATATAAACAATTATAAATGATGTCAAAAAAATATTTAAACTTTTGAAACAACTCTTAAAATAGAGTTAAAAAAAAATTATTATATAAATCCCTATGAGAATGTTATAAACGTAAAATTATATATTATGTACAAAAAGTAGTAAAAGTGAATTTCCTTAATATGCATGAATCCATAAAATAAATTAGATAATAAGTTTATAGTATTTGACATAATATCTAAATATATTTTTAATAACGTACATTGTAAATAAGTTACAAAAGATTGATTTCAAAGTTTCCTCAAAACTTTTATTTCCATTTCAGAAATTATATTAAAGGACTTTAATATTAGACAAAGACTTTGCTCTATTCATGTTTAAATTTATGCATAGTTTTATCAGAATAAGACCGCGCGTATAAATATGATAGTAGTCGATCCTTGATTAAGCTACAATAAACAATGTAAACATCAATGTTTTTCTCTTCAGGTGATCAAGTCATTACTCATTAATAAGTAAAAGAAATATGATAAAATAATTATTTTTTCAGATTTCAAATTACACAATGCAAAAAGGTATAATTTGTCAAAGAAATAATATATTCTTCTATTAGAAATCCTATATTAATATATGGTCACCGCAGTATCATAAATTAATAACTATATAATTTATACAAAAAATTCTACCAAAATGTGATTATGATATTGTCTTTTCTGAAAGATAAAGTTTAAATCTCGATGGACTTCGCAATAATTTACTTATTACATAAATTTTTTATGATGTGTCTACTATATATTTACATCCAAAAACTGGAAAATTTAAAATTATAGTTACAATAGATTGTAAACAATATAGAAATTCTAACAAACTCCTTACGTATGATATTTTAGTCTAAAGTACTTTATTATCGATTCATATTTCGTTATTGCAATCTCAATAAAACAAAAATACATTCTCGAATAAAAATTACAACTGCAAAATATTACAAATATATATTTGACAAATATATTTTTCTCCGCGCGTAGCGCGGACTTACCCCTAGTTAAGATAAAAGATGTTAAGTTTGGTCGGTATCACAAGATAAAAATTAATTCATTCTAGCCTTAAAGCCCGAATAGGCCCATCAAAAGCCCAATTCTAATAGTCAAGACTCAAGAAGGCTTCATCTCTTGCTCTACTCTATACGCTTTGTAGGCCTAGCATTTATGGGTAAGAGTCCAGTATTTAAGAGTAAGGATATTTAGAGCAGCAAAAACCATTATTAAAATAAGTAATTTAATGGTTAAGCATCGATACGGATAATACGATAGTAAAAATTATTACTCAAAGGGATAATTCTGCTAGTTAAATTTGAAGTTCCATTGGATAATTAGGGTATATTGAACATAAATTTGGCATAATTATTAAAAAAAATTACAAATATTTTTTATTATCAATTATTTATTATTTAAACGGTTGGAATAATTTTAAACGGGTAAGGGTAGGTACATGTTACCCGTTCCGAAATCCTGAATCATAGATTCTCCAAATATGCATTTTCTTAGAGAATTATCAAACTATGAAAGTGAGAGTTAGGTGAAGAAATTAAGGAATACAGATCGGACTATTCTAGTCCATCCAACAAAACAACTATAGATTAATCAATCCTCGAGACTCATTCAAAATCTTGGTGCTTCACGAATATCATCTCTTCCAATAAAACAACTACTATTCCTTTATGTGACACTTAAATACTATTCCTCATTTTCAGCAAATGAAAGTTGGGTCCAGTATCGGAGCGTTAGATCTCGAAAATCCAACGGTTCACAGTTCGCCACGTCATTTCGAGTCTATGTTAATGTGTCACATCAGATCATTTTTATCCAATCTGTCAAGCAAAAAGGCTCCAACTTTAAGTTGACTTGTTCTGATTCGGTTGGGGAAGACGAAGAAGAAGATGAAGTGTTTTCACTTCACCAACAGCGAGAAGAGAGGAGAAGGAGGAGAAGAAGCTCAGAACGGTGTCGTTTCTAGAGCTTCAAGGCTCTCATGGGCTCGTTCTCTAAGCCTTGCGTCGTCGTCAACAACTTCTGACCCAACTCGCAAATCCGAGTTTGATTCAGATTGGAGTGTCTCACCGGAACGAATCGGTTTCCCTAGGCCATTGAGTCAGCGATGGAATGGTGGAACTGGAATCATTGCGGAGAATGAGCTGAAGGTGTTTACTTATGGAGAGTTGAAATTGGCGACTAAAGGGTTTAGTAGAGCTCTTTTGATTGGTGAAGGAGGGTTTGGTTGTGTTTATAGAGGTGTTGTCTTTGATGGGTTTGGTTCGAAGATTAATGTTGCTGTGAAACAGCTTAATCGTCAAGGCTTACAGGCATGACTCGACCCCTTTTGATTCTGTTTTTGCTTTGTTTATGGGTCTTGTCAAATTTAGGAACTTTACTTTTTGGTGTCGTGATTTGATTACTTGAATCATGTGTGTGTGTGTTTGTGTGCAAATTTAGGAACTTTACTTCGTGGTTTTGTCATTTGATTACTCAAATTCTGTTGTGTGTCTGTGTGTGGATTTTTTTTGTCAATTTTAGGAACTTTACTTTGTGGTTCTGTGATTTGATTACTCGAAATGTGTGTGTGTGTGTGTGTGTGTGTGTGTGTGTCTTTTGTTGTCTTTGTAGTGTGTTCTAGGATTCAGGGGAATAAAGAATGGATCAATAAGGGTGAATTTTCTTGGAGTGTGTGTGTGTTTGTGGGAAATTGGATTTCTTGTTCTGTGTGTTGTGTTGCCTTGTGGTAAGTCTTTGTGGTATGTTCTAGTATTCAGGGGCATAAAGAATGGATCAATGAGGTGAATTTTTTGGGAGTAGTGAATCATCCAAATCTTGTAAAGTTAGTTGGGTATTGCGCTGATGATGATGAAAGAGGGATGCAACGGCTTTTGGTGTACGAACTTATGTGCAATAAGAGCTTGGAGGATCATCTTGTAGGAAGAGTAATGTCTGCTTCTCTTCCGTGGATGACGAGGTTGAAGATTGCTCAAGATGCTGCTCAGGGCTTGGCTTATCTTCATGAAGAAATGGATTTTCAGGTTAAAGGGTCTTAACTTTGCAAATTTCTGTTCAAACGGACTAGGAATGTTTATGTTTTGGTTTTTTTATTTTGCTTTTGTGAATCTTGTAGTTGATTTTTCGAGATTTCAAGTCTTCGAATATCTTGCTTGATGAGAGCTTCCGTGCTAAGCTCTCGGATTTTGGGTTAGCTAGGCAAGGACCTCCTGAAGGACTTGGACATGTCTCAACTTCAGTATGTATCGTGTTGGAGCATTCCTCATAACATAATATTTCTTTGAGTTCTTAAGTGTCTCTTGTTTTGAAAGGTTGTAGGTACGATTGGTTATGCAGCTCCTGAGTATGTACAAACTGGAAAATTGACAGCAAAGAGCGATGTTTGGAGCTTTGGGGTAGTGTTGTATGAACTGATAACGGGAAGACGAGCAGTGGACAGAAATCAACCCCGTGGGGAACAGAAGCTTCTAGAATGGGTGAAACCTTACGTATCAGACTCAAAGAAATTCCATGTGATTGTGGATCCACGGCTCGAAGGCGAGTATTACTGTATGAAGTCTGTTCAGAGAGTAGCTGCTTTAGCAAACAAATGTCTAATGAAGCAACCGAAATCTCGGCCTAGGATGAGTGAAGTCGTTTCACTTCTTGGGAACATCATTGATGAAGAGAGGGAAAACGCTCCTCCTCCACCACCTGCTGATGAAACAGAAGATATTATTATAACTGAGGTGAATGGCCAGAGTGAGCCTGAGCTAACGAAGCAAGGGAGTAAGTATCTGAAGAAGGTTTTTGATCTGAGGGACAGGGTGAACTTAAACAAGTCGCTTTCGAAGCTAGACTGGCGAAACTGGACTCCGGGACTGGTTAGAACATGGTAAACATAGTTTCTTGACTGTAAATGATCTTCTTAGAAAGAAACCGAAGTAAGTAAGCAAACGGTCTATTGTTTGTTACTATGGAATCGTTTGTTGTCCAATTGCTTGTACATATGTTTGAAAAGCATCTGGATATTTTGTTCCCAACCAAACAGAGAGCTTGAAGTTGAAGACATGAGAGATCATTTTTTTACTTATGTTAGTGAATTCTCGCAATACAAAGATCAATTCTCAAATCTCTGAGTCATGTAAACTAGCCATGAACTGAATCCTTTTGGTACATAAGCAGAAGCAAAACTGTACATCCAAACTAAACAGAACATCATCATTTCTTCCTCAGACAAACAGAGGGTTAGCAGACGGGCGAGGATAAGCAGTTGCTATACTGCCCACAGCAGTTTGCCGAGCAAAACCCGCATCTGGTTTTTGGCTGAGAACAACACTATCGCTTCTCCTACGCATTCTTTTCTCGAGCCTATCGATGTTTCTTCCTCCTGCTTCATGCAAAGTTTGGATGTGTTCGAGGTGAGCAACAACCTCGGCCATGTTTGGCCTCAACTTTATCTCTGGAGTGAGGCATCTCAGGGCTAAAGTAGCTACCTTACATGCTTCTTCCATTGAATACTGATCTTGGATACGGTTATCGATAACTTTGAAGACTTTTCTTTTGTTTGCAAGATATGGTTTTGCCCATGGCACTAGCTTTTGCTCTCCCGGTGGACGGTTCTTGTCCATAACTCTCCTTCCAGACAACATCTCTAAAAGCACAACACCGTAGCTATAGACATCACTCTTGGTTGTTAAATGGCCTAAGGAAAATGAAGAAGTAATGGTTAGGCTCAACCAGTTAGTATTAAATCACAGAAAGAAATTAGTTTGAGACTAACCAGTTGCAAGGTATTCAGGAGCTGCGTATCCGTAAGTACCCATGATCCGTGTAGAGACGTGGCTTTTATCACCCGTTGGACCGTCTTTAGCCAACCCAAAATCAGATAGCTTGGCATTGTAATCCTGTGATCATGTCAAAGATATCTTTTCAACATAATGTCTTAAACTTTCAAAGTTCTTTTACATCATATCGGAGATGGAAAATAGCGAAAATACCGCATCAAGAAGTATATTAGAAGTCTTGAAATCGCGGTAAATGACTTGATTCCCTGCACTGTGAAGAAAAGCAAGGCCTTTTGCAGCACCAAGAGCAACTTTCAAGCGAAGAGTCCAAGATAACGGTTGGAAGTAAGAACCTCCTACATCCGCAAGAAACACAAAACCCAATACTCAATAACATTTCCAATCAACAGAATCCAGAGAATAGAAAAGAGCCAGAGAGAGACAATACTTCTGAACAAATGGTTCTCCAAGCTGCCTCGAGGCATGAACTCATACACAAGAAGACGATGATCATCCTCTAAGCAATAACCAATCAACTTCACAAGATGAGGATGTGAAAACTGCCCCAAGAAATTCACTTCCGCCTACAACAACATCATCAAACAAAACATAAAACAAACAATCTTTGATTCAAACTGCAAAAATGAGTTTTCTTCAAAATTACCAGCCATTCTTGATGACCTTGCCAACCATCTTGATTAAGCTTTTTGACAGCAATAACAATACCGGTTCCCGGTTTAGAAGCAACAAGAGACTGCTCATCAATCCAACCTTTAAAGACACAACCAAATCCACCTTCACCAAGAACACTGTCTGGTCTGAAATTCCTAGTTGCTGCTTTAAGCTCAGCATAACTGAAACTCTTGAGGTTAGGAGATTGCAAGATCTCTCCTTCGGTTCGAGGGCTAGTTCTAGTAGACACAGAAGAGCCTTTGCTTCCTAAACTCTGTGTATCATTTGCCTCTGAGCTCATATACTTGGAACTCACACCTAAACAACCACCAAACACATAATATGTATACCAAAAAACGTTAGCTTTCAAACTTTTCACAAATCCCATTTTTTCTCCTGAAAATTTTCAATGATTTGTTGTTGGAAACAGAGAAATGTTAGAAAACAAAATCTTCGTTTTCATTTTTTCGTGCTTGTCTTTTCCTCTTGACTCTAATGAGGCGTGAATTAACAAAACACTCCAAACTAAAAAACAAAAGTTTCTAGAGAAAGATTAATCAATTATTAGCTGTTTAAAACCTTTGACAGATTTGTCAAAACAGTAAGCCAAACTTTTAAGTTAAGTCTCCTTTTTTTATGTCCCAACCACCAAAAAACCTAACCTCGATCGGAAAAAACAGCTTTCTTTAAATAATCCAACAAAATCTAAACTTTTTTTTCTTGTTTAACAAACCATCTAAACTTTGAGACCCTACTTATTGCCCAAGCCAGCTTAGAATTTAAAAATTTGTTAATAAAAAATAAACATTTGCATGAATAGTGTTTTGAACAACTTTGTAAGAATCTGAAAGATAGAAGAAGTAAGTACCTGTGTTGCTTGGACTCTCAGCTTTAATCTGAGCACTTAAGCAAATCCCCATGAGTTTTGAGATGAAACAAACAAAAACCCTTTTCAAGAAATCAAAAAAAGGTATAAACTTTATCAATGTTGAATCTAGAAAGAGATCAAACTGTGAGGATAAAGAGATGTGCGTGTTTAGTATTAAAGAAAAGTGAGCAAGTAGAAAAATGAGAAAAGAAGTGAAAATCTCTAGCTTCACCTCTTATTCTTTTGTGAGCCAAGAAAATGGAGAAGAGATAGAGAGAAGAAGTGTCTGTATCGAACACTTTTTTGCAATTTAGTTGCAAGTAGCTGAAAGAGAAACAAGCGTTGGAGGGTGGCATTCATTGTGGACCGGTCCCTCCNCCTTTAAACCCATCTTTTTTTTTTTTTTTTTTTTTTTTTTTTTTTTGTAAATTACTAAATTCATTGTCAAGTTTGTATTCTTCTTTGCCTCCCTTAATTTTGCTTTTACATTGGAAACATTGTTTTGGATATATAATTTTTTGGACAAAATATAATTCTTTTTAAGTTTGATAATGAACAAAAATTATGGCAAGGTTTAATGGTAAATTTGGTTTAATTGCTAATTCTTATCATACCAATAAAAATTAAACCATATTTTAGAGCACGACTGATATTATGACAATTAAAGGAGAAAATAACCTGATATAATAAACCAAAAAGAAAGAAAAAAAAATAGTCGCGTTGACCATAAAAAGAGGTAGAAGTCAATCGGTGTTTCAATCATTTTCATCCGTTGGATCTTCAATTTAAGCTTTTAGCTTGGTTTCATGTCGGCTTTGGTTTTGCCAAAGTTTTAAATGCCATTAAATTTCTTATGTTGTTTTTAACTTATTACATTTACTTGGCTTTATTTTACTCCTTTGTTTCAATCTGATCATAAAATGTTCAGCCGCATTAATTAACTTTTGGAGTATTTACATTTGATGATCAATATGGATAATATTCTGGTATCTAGAATAATGATAATACTCCCTCCGTTTTTTTAAGATTGATGTTTTGAGATTTTCACACAAATTAAGAAATATTAAATGTTTATTTTCCTTTATTTATTTTTATTGGTTAATATTACATTTGTAGAAAATCCTACCAATCAAATCAATATCACTTTAACTTTTTGCTTAGGAACTTGTGATTAATTAACTTTATAACAAAAATATATTAATTAAAAGATAGAACATCAATCTTTTAGAAACAAGAAAAAGAAACTAAAACATCAATTTTTAAAAAACAGAGGGAGTACTACCGTAATTCTTTTTTACGGAAAAACACAAAAACAAAAATAGTCATATGATATAGGCACCTGAAAAAGTAAAAGCAAGAAAACCATATTTTTCCATTTGCTTTCTCTAGCAACTTTTTACGTGACATTGATACTATTTTCACCTGTATTATATAGCGTATAGACATGTAACTACAAGTCTACATACATGATTTCATTGATACTACTTACATGATTTCATTGATTTACAGCCACTAACACCATTGACTTATTTATAACATTTTATAAACTGTTTGGCTAGAATGACTGCAAAAGAAAAGACCATTAACTATAATTTACTTTTTTATATATTAATATATACAATTGGAGGTGATTTCCACTAATAAAAAAAAATATGATCTATATATCTCACGTAGCAACTCCTCTTCAAATCAAAACTACATTTTATCTGTCTTAATCTTTTTTGGTAAAACTCCACTGTTTTCAGTAATCATGGAAGAATAACACTAATTTAACAATTTTTGTATTTTGTGGATCAAAGCTCTTTGCCCGTGTCGGAAGAAATGTGAAGTGCAGGACACGAGCTAGTGAGAATTTTAGACTTTTGTCTCGTTGACAATATATATTATCACAAAGACAATTTTAAAATACTCCTATATATATTCCAACCCCAAAAATCCGCTTAAAAGTTTTAAGAATAGCATTAAAATTACCATTATTATTCATAAATGTTCTCCCTTTTTGTTTTCTTAATTTTATATGCACAAAATAGTTAATACTACGTTTTAAAGAGTTAGGTGGCCAGTGAATTACGCTATGAAGATAATAATGCGAAAACATTTATGGAATCATATATAATAAGAATGTCAATTTGCAAAACGGGCTCGTGGTTAGTGGGATAATTACAATGATATAAATGGATTCAATTTGTAATAAGAAAATAAGTGTATTATTAGCTAGAAAGAATCAAAACAGTGCCCGTGAATGATAGTATCTAGCTTAATTATAAGTGTAGCTATCCAAAACCTAAATGTCCATGTTTCTTGTCAGTTCTCACATTGTGAAATAGTCAAAGATCTACTTTGTTCACCTTTTTTAATATCTAATTTAAACATTATTATACTTTAATTCCACAAAAGTCTCGTGCTTAGTTTTTAGGATTACTTCCATTGAGTTAAGTTAAGGATATGGATTTTTTAGTACATATCTTTAACAGTATCCATGTTAAAGCAATTGCCTTCATAATAGTATAATACAACATATAAACAAAACCATTGTTAGGGGTGAGTGGTTTTCTATGGCAGATCGAATTTTTCAATCTAAACCAGCCATTAGTTTTTTTTTTTTTTTTTAAGTAATTGTATAAATGTCAAAGTCAACCATCATAAACCCCGATTTGTCAAAGGGTCTTGACTTTGCTTAAACCGTTTTTATCCTCGGCAGCTATATTCTATTTTTATGATTGAAGTCACCACATTTTATAAGTAATTAAGTAAGTTTGTGTTTACTGAAATCTATAAGGGGTATATAATGTATATAAATTGATAATATTATCAAATTTAAACAAAAAGGGCCGGGGTATATATATCTTGTTTTCATCAGCCTATAATTCAGGGCTCAAGAAATACAACGAATTTGGCTCTTTGAAAACGAATGATCATGTTTGTTATTCAAGGTCACATCAGCTTAAGATATGATATAGATTTGAAAGAAGCATAAGCACGAAAAAGTATGTGGCCGTAGGTTCTTTTGGTCCAAAAGAAGCCACAATAATACTGATGAGAATTGAGAAAGAAACCAACGAAAATGGAGTATAGTGGGTTTTGTTGAGTATAAATGTATAATCATTAAATTTAATTAGTCAATTTTTTCAACCTACTTTGATTGATCCATCACTATGACTATCATGCTTGTCATTCGTCACCATCTTTCATCCCCGGGTCCAATTGTATATTATAGTTGGATGATTTTACGAGGTAGATTATACTGATAATTTTCCACTTAGTCAAATTTTCACAGGTTAAGAGTAAATTAACAAAGCTCTTGAATGATAAGTGTTATTGATTTAGGTGTTTTTAGCTGTTGTGTTATCTAGGTTTTCAATTCGATTCTTTTTTGGCAGAAACTATAATGATCATAATCAGACCTTGCTCAAACATAGTTTGAACTTTGTGTCCAACTATTTATGTTATATATATTCTAATCTCTGTATGTAATAATCTATATATTTTAAAGAAATTTAGACCTTTAAAAAAGCAAAAAAAAAATGATGAAAATTGTAGGTTCTAGTGTAAAAGCACTCTTTGCACCTTAGAAAAACCGGCCCTAGTTGTAATAAAATTACTTAGAGGATTTATTTCAAAATTTATCACCTAGCCGTCACCAAAAATACATAATACAAATGACACTTTCTAGATATTGCTATGATACAAATATTATTTTTGAATGGATACAATGCCAAATGAGATATGTACAAGGTAAGATGAATAGTATTAAAATTCTCTTAACATTTCTCTACGCCGCATTCATTATATCTCGTGAGGCTTCAGTTTTCATTGAAATCATTATGTATCACTATTCATCGAAATTTTGATGACAAAAAAACCTTTTAACTATTTATTTATGTCTTGAACTGAAACTCGATAAACTTCTAGGTTTTAGACCTCACGGATGCTCTATTAGTCTATTAGACCATCATTATTGGGTTTTCTAATATTTCCAATGACAATTGTCAAGTCTTGGGCCGTTTTTGTTGATGATTCTTATATACGTAATTAATTCATACTCGTAATTATAATTTCTCCTATGAAAATGACTAAGTTTAAAAACCCGGTTTTGCAAAATAAGCTTGTAATTCTAAGCATTTTCTGTGATATTTGTCTAACCATATTTGCAAAATAAGCTTGTAATTCTAAGCATTTTCTGTAATATTTGTCTAACCATAATTCTAAGTATTATATTGTTTTGGCTATCAAGTGAAAAATAAAGCAAAACATTAAATGGTCCATACTCCATAGGCAGATGGCTGGATGTTGACTTTTAAGGTTTCAAACATTAAATTTCTTATATTTTTTTGTCACGGTTCTATCGTAGAATATCATATTTGCTTGTAGCTCATGATTATTCATGAAAATAAGACAACATACTTTTGACCTAAAAACTTATATTGAAACACTTCGACAACGATTTTTTTTTTTTTTCTTAATCACATGTTTAGAGTTCCTATAACCTAGAAATCATCAGCTTATGTAGCCCAAATATTCTCACATACGGGGATATTGCATAGCTTCGATAATTACATGTAAATTGATAAGTATTAAAGATAAAAACAGTGCACCAATTTGTAACAAAATTGCCATAATAATTACCTCTCAGTTGTCAACATCCCATAATATTAGACAGGGATATTTTTGAAAAATGCCATAATTATGAAAATTTATTTTTGAAAATGCCATTATTTAGGAGAAAAATCAATTTTGTAGCCTAAATTAAACCTTAAACCCTAACAAAAAATTCTAAACCCTAATAATAAATACTAAACCCTAATGGTGAACCCTAAACCCTAATAGGAAACCCTAAACCCTAGTGAAAATACCATAAACCTTAAAATATGAAAAAGTCAATTATAAACCCTTAACCCTCAACCCTAAACCCTAATAATAAACCCTAAACCCTAATAATAAATACTAAACCCTAATGGTGAACCCTAAACCCTAATAGAAACCCTATACCCTAGTGAAATGTGGAATCAACCTTATAGAAAAATGGCATTTTGTACAAAATTAAAAATTTAATGGCATTTTGAAAAATAAATTTTGTAATAGTGGCATTTTTCATAATTATCCCATATTAGACAAGTTATATATACTCCTATCAGCCGACTTTTACAAATATGTCATGTTAAAGACTAGTTTTCATTAAATATAAATTGACTAATGGGAAGCTAGATTTTTCTTGTGATAATAATAAATGCTTAAGAAAATATTTTTGTAACTTAAATTCAAAAATGTTACTCTATTTCCAGCAAATTTTGTCTGGCTTTTTCAGATTTGATATTTCAGTTCCTCCAATTATACGACACTACACCATTTTTATTATATCCAACTACTATCCGACTACATTAACTATACTCATAATTTTGACTATTGAAAAGTCAATATTAAATAATATATATATATCATCAAACTTAACAAAACATGTCAGAAAATTGATTTTGTAGCTTCTAATTGGATCTTACATCTAGAAGCAAGCAAGGTCTGTGCAACAAAAAAAAAAAAGATGAAAAAGGTCAAACAAATTGAGGGAGTAAGTACCGAAGTGGGTTTATGATGTCAGCGAAGAACAGCATCTAGTTGACTCTTCAAATGATGTCCTTATCCGTACGCTTCATCACATGTACTTTTGCTAGTTTCGTCGTGTAGATACAAAAGGTCGACGCCGAAATTTTGAAATTTATTAGGAGGCAAGTTTAGGTTACGAAGAGTTGTCAAATTTTTCACTTTAATGTGACATATCTTATCAACAAAGACAAAAATGTTACGTTAAAACTAGTTCAAATCAACACAAAAAAAGGCATATCTAGTTGTGAAATCAAATGCCTCATGGTAGGCTTTAAAAGTTGACCNAAAAATTAAAAAAAAAAAAAAAAAAAAAAAAAAAGGTAGGCTTTAAAACAAAAAAAAAAGTCAATTAAGACAAAAGGCCCATAGACTTTGTGGCTTCAAGAGGATAAAAAGCCTCGGCCCATGATAAACTTTCTACTAATAGATTACATACAACCCAACTAACCCAACCGAATTGTACTATACTAAACCGAAACCACAATTTGGATTGTACGCCAGTATTATGTACACACATCACGATTCAAGGATCGGATCAAAATCTAACCTCCCTAGAACTCCCTAATCCCAAAGACGTACAAGTATCGAAAATGAGATTAAACCGGATCGTACCGAGCATTAAACCCTAAACCTCCTCTCCTCTCCAATCACCGAACCACTTAAACGGAGCTCGACAAACCGGACACGTCAGTTTATAAAAACACCAAGAATCTATACACTCCACGTGAAACACATGGTTACATCTCACAAGAGCTCTAACGACGTCGTTTACTTCAAACTCCTAAACAAATCACGCACCTCTCTGCTCTAAACCCCTCGTCATCACCGTCTCCGTCACCTCCGCCGCGTTTCGTTAGCCTCACCGCCGGTGGCAACGGCTCACTAGCCTCCTCGTCGCCGATTTCTTTCTTGTGAACTTTCGGGTACATAACGGAGCAGAGGAAGAAAATCGAACCGTAGAAAAAGATTATGAAGACGACGCAGAGAATATTCAATACCACTGATTCGCTTTCCGTTATCGTCATCGATTTCTCCGGTGAAGCCGCCACCACGTATGACGTAATCTCCACAGTAACCTGTTGACATTTTTTCAAATTTGNTTTTTTTTTTTTTTTTTTCTTGTGAAGTTTGATTTGCGTTCTCTTATATATAGAATATGAATAAGTGTTAATGTAGACGAGTGTGATGAAACTGTTTTAATAAAACTGATTAACGCAATTTAGTTATAGTTTAACGGAGATGAATGTGGCGGGAGAGATTAAGAGGAGGGTATTAATTATTGATTAGAGGTTCATAAGGTTAATTATTATGAACCTTGAGCATTTTCTCTATTCATGTATACAGATATTAACTGAATTTAAATTAAGCTTATGCTCAGTTTTGTTTGTTTAGTCTGGATTTTCTATCAGTTAATCACTGATTAATAAGTGGTCTTTAAACTATTTTAGAAATATATAGGAGGTAAATTATGAGAAATAGAACTTTGGGGATATAAATGTAATATAGTTAAAAGTTGAGGTCGGTTCCAATTATTTTTCCCGATCTTTATAATTTACCCTTAAACTTTCCTATCTTTCCTCTTTCGCCTCTCTTTCATCGAGCAGAGGAAATTTCGAAATTGAGCTCTCCCGTCTTCTTCCTCCATCGAATCTGGTAAGCGATTGAGTCCTCTTAGAATCAATCTCGTTTTCATTTGGAACCCTAGGATCTATCATTTTGAATCGGCTAGATTTGTATCTTTTGGTTTTTGTTGATTTGGAACTTTGAAACCCTAGATTTAGATTTAATCGATTGAATCTATCGGTTTTGGTTAGGTTGTGGAAAATTTCTAGGGTTTCGTAAAGATGCCGGCCACCGCAGGAAGAGTGCGTATGCCCGCGAACAATCGGGTTCATAGTAGTGCTGCGCTTCAGACTCACGGGATATGGCAGAGTGCGATTGGTTATGATCCCTATGCACCTACAGCTAAAGAGGAGCCGAAGACCACTCAGCAGAAATCTGATGATCCCGAGAACTCGTATGCGAGTTTTCAAGGTCTTTTGGCGCTTGCTCGTATTACGGGGTCGAATAATGATGAGGCTCGTGGGTCGTGTAAGAAGTGTGGCCGTGTTGGGCATTTGACGTTTCAGTGTAGGAATTTCTTGAGTGCTAAGGAGGATAAGGAGAAAGATCCGGCTGCGATTGAAGCTGCTGTTATGTCGGGGTTGGAGAAGATTAGGAGTCGGGTTGGGAAAGGTGGGGCGATGGAGGATGAGAGTAGCGAAGAGGAGGAGGAGAGTGAGAGCTCGGATTCGGATGCTGATTCTGAGATGGAGAAGATTATTGCGGAGAGGTATGGGAAGAAGGGGAGTGGTGGGAAGAAGACGAGTTCTTCGTTGAGGAAGAAGAAGAAGCGGGTTTCGGATGAGTCTGATTCTGATTCTGGAGATAGGAAGAGGAGACGGAGGTCGAAGAAGCGGAGGGTGCATAGGAGGAGGAGCGTGAGTGAGTCCGAGGATGAGGAAGAGGGAAGGAGGAAGATAAGAAAGGAGAGGAGAGGGAGAAAGAGAGATGATGATGACTCCGATGAGTCTTCTGATGATGAAGATGAAGACCGAAGACGCGTTAAGAGAAAGAGCAGAAAAGAGAAGAGGAGAAGGAGAAGCCGCCGTAATCATTCAGATTCATCTGAATCAGAGTCCTCTGATGACGGTGCAAGTGGTAGAAGACAGAAGCGGAGGAACAAAGTAGCAGCTTCTTCCGACTCCGAGGCTGCCGGTTCAGGCGATGATGCAGAACGTACTGGAAGAGGTTCTTCGAAGCGGTATGAGAAGAAGAGCAGAAGACGCCATCACAGGAAAGAGTGAAAGTAAAGATTGATCCGCCTCTTCAGCCATTTTCACTCTTAAGTTTCTCTCTATCAGTCTTATGTACAATAATGAAAACTTGTCTATGGGATTTGATTTGTGTCGAATTTGCAATGAAATACTCTTGTTTGGTGTGTTTGTTTTAAGCATTGTGACTTGTCTTTGACTCTCTATGATCTTAGTTTATAAAGTTGCGGTTTTTCAGTAATTGCCAATTTGGGTAAACAATGAAAAAGAGGTCGGCAATGGAAGTAAAAGAAACGGTAAGTGTCACTGTAGAGAATTCACAAGACTCGTGAATGGGTTTTGGCATGGCTCGATGAGGGCGATATCGTCATTTAACAAGCTCGAGTCTCATTGCTCTATTCATATCTTCTCGTGGGTCCTTTCAATCTCTTTGTCCACCGTTGAACCAAAAGCTTTAACATATCCACCGTTAAAACCCACTTTAAATCCCAAGAAAATAGTCTAGACTGTTTCACAAAAATATCCCAAAAACAAGAAAAAAAACACAGAGCAAGAAGAAGAAGAAGAAGAAGATGCCTTCAAGCACTCTCTCCGGAACTGTGAGCACGCCGAAGCTTTCGGTGGCGGTGGACATGGGTAACCCACTCCTCAACATCACCGTCGATGGTTTCCTCAAGATCGGAGCTGTAACATCTCTCTCTCTCTTTATCACTTTCTCATTGATGGGTCATTTTCTTGATACTCTGTTTACTGATCTCTGTTATTGTTTCAGGTTGGAGTTGTTAAATCTCTTGCTGAAGACACTTACAAAGCCATCGACAAAGGTATGATCCAGAACCATAAAGCTTGTAACTTTATTTAACAGACATAAGTGTTCAGGTTTGGTTCCTGTTTATTAAGCTTGACTCATGCGTACATTGGTGGATCTGTATTTGTGCTTGTTGTTACATGACTTGTTTGTTGGAGTTGGAAAGTTATGTTTTTGATTATGTGGGTTTTGATAATTGTAGGGAGTCTCTCCAGTAGCACTGTTGAGAATGGGGTGAGTTAACACTAATTCAATTCTATGTATATGTGTATGTGTTATTTGGTAGTGTCTGAAATTTGTGTTGAACATTGTTGCAGCTTAAGAAGATGTGTAAAGAGGGTGTTTACTGGGGTAAGTTTACTGTGAAATTCATTGTTTTAGTTTCTACAATAGATAGTAAATTGATTTTAGAAAAATAGAGAAGTTAAAGTTTGTAATATTTGGGTATGATCAGGATCTGTGGCTGGAGTTTATGTTGGAACAGAGTACGGAATCGAACGTATCCGTGGCAGTAGAGACTGGGTACACATTCTTTACAGTTCCACATTTTAGCTATAAGGTTTAGCAGAACTTGTAAATTAACTAAATGTTTGAGTTTTTTTTTTTGTATCAGAAAAATGCAATGTTGGCAGGCGCAGTGACGGGAGCAGTGATCTCTGCGGCTAGTAACAAAGGCAAAGACAAGGTTGCGGTTGATGCTATTCTGGGCGGTGCGCTTGCAACCGCCTCTCAGTTCCTTAACTATCATTATTTCTACTGATTTCAATCTTCCTTATAGAACCCAATTTGGTCCTTGTGTCCAAATATTTGGTTCATATGGTAGATGATCTCCTTGTTTATTTCCAATAAATAATGTAATACATTGAGTATCGGTGACAATAATGTGTTATATGCCATTAGCTTTTCTTTCATTTGACGTCAAACACCCACATGAACTTATTTATCAGAGGAGAATGTAAATGCCTCTTGGGGCATCCATGGGGCACCTTGCATGAGATAAGTTCTTTGTTCAGTAAAGTTGAGTGAAATGAAAGAAATGTTAGAAAACGTGACTGATTTCGGTGAAAGAGAAAATCCGATACTCCGGCACCAATGCAATCCATCTCAGTAGCGTGACAACTTGAGTTGAGATAGAGAATGCTTCTCGCATTTGCCCACCTGATTTGAGTTAAGTCCCGAAGATCAACATGTGTCACCTGAGGCTGAAGTTGTAAGGGATATGGCCCAACATTGGAGTGTTGGTTGGTCATTTAAAAAATTTGTGAATTGATTGTATTCCATTAAAAGTGAAAGGTCTCAAAAAGGTAACAATGAACTTGAATTTCCTCCTCGACCACATTGGGATTTACCACCATAATATATTTGTGTAATTATGTAACTGTATTTTTTGTACTCATAAATCTATTTAATGGCCGAGAAAATAGGTTTATACCTTAAAGGAAAAAAAAAAAAAAAAATCATAAAAGAAGGTTATTATATGAACTGATCGTAGTATACAGACAGTTGTAATTAATTATGCATAAATTAGATTAATGGACCGGTTAGTCATGGTGGTGAAATGATCTTAAGAAAAATGTTATAAATATTTGATTATGAAGTTATTTTAATCTACATTGGACCAACCTAAAGAGCCAAAAAAATACCGAACGGTGCAATCATTATTATTATTAACATTTCTTGTTGTTGTTGATTTCTTACGAAATTCGTTTAGTCAACACTAGTCACTAGGTAACATAGCTTCAAGAACAACCTTTGTTTTAGCGTTTCGACCGGATCTCGAAACTGAATTGACTAAAGCATTTCACTGATACTTATGCTATCTACAAACATTTTGTCTACTTAGAATACATTCTTAATAATGTCCAAATATATATATATATATATATGATAGTTGTTGATGTAGAGTAGTGTGTGTGCACTGTTTTAGTAAGTAGTGGAGAAAAATGGTGGTGGAGAGAATGGAGATGAAAGTGACAATGCTTGTCTGCAACAAATTCTTCTTATGCAATTTTTTGTGTTTGCTTAATGGCTACCAAGCCTACCATTTCTCCTCCTCTCTCTATCCTATCAATAATTAATCATCTGTTTTCTTTTTTTCTTCTACTAAAAAAATTATGTCATCTTCTACTTTCCACACCTCATTCTATTCATCCATTTTTTTGAAAGATTAAAAATTAAATTCTTTCAAGCTAGTCTCCTTGTTTTTGTTGTTGCTGTTGTTTTTTTTTTTTTTTTTTACCTTTTTAACAAACATGTAATATATATTAAATTGTGTTCGAATCCATGCGATGACACAATAATAACACTAGCTCAAACTGTTAAACTACAAATCTAGTCGCTATTGTCCTTATTTATAATGCGTTCACAAGGAATTGGCAATATCTATCCACATGTGGTTTATTTCGACAACAACAAAAAAAATATTCTAAAATGAGATATATGACTTGAATACATAAATATATGTATATTTATCTTTTGAAAGGAGACTTGAAAAGAAATATCACGTAAATGAATCGGATTAGTCAGATCAATATAAAGATTAAAGGACCCATGGATTGTAAGAGAGAGTGGCACGTATAAATTTTTAATAAATAGGTTCATCAAACATGTTTGATGTATTTTAGGTTTGTAGTCACTTTTCTCAGATTTGTTCCCTTTGTTTGAAATTGTCTCTGTTTTTCATCGTTATAGAGTGTGGGGATACGAAAAAATAGTAATTTTTTTTATTCCAATGATAGTAAAATTTGGAGCGACAGAAAGCATATATACATAAACATTCTTGTCAACGTATACATTTTTCTGACAAAGAAAAAAAAAAAATACAAAACAGATCACTTCAAATTGTTTGTGCATGTCACTTGTTTTCTTGAAGTCATGCTTCATTTGTCATGTATAACAAAACATCCATAAATAATATTCGTATATCTAATAATGATAAATGAGAAGAAAACTAAAAACGTAAATAATAATTCCGAGCTTATAAGGAGATCAAGAGTAACATGTTGTATTACATATACTTCCATAATAGGTGAGCAGAAACAGCATAAGTGGGTTGAAGATGAGTCAAGACAACAATACTTTAGTGCCAGCAAAGCCATAAGATCCACCAAATCATAAACTGACACTAAAGACCCACTCCCTCTTATTATTCTTACATAACTAATCCCCACCATTAAGGTCCACTAATCCTTTATTTCATTCTTAAAAGTCAATATTATTATCAAGCAAATTAGTAATTTCACTCTTTAGCTCTTTCAAGGTCAATGATCCAACAAGTAGTCTTTATTTTATTACTTACTTGACATTTAATACTTAGTTCTTCTTGGTTAGTAATTTGACCCTAATAACCAATAGATTAGTGTTTACTCTACCACTTCTATGATGGTTCCAAATTTTAAATATGACCATATTTTATACATGCATATATATATTATTATGCATGTTTCCTGATACAATCTAGAATTTGAAATTTATTATACCATTGACTTTTTTTTTCCATCTGCATCAATAATTGTATTTGCCAGAACATCTAAGGATTTTATAAGGTTTGAATATATGAGTTTCAAGTTATGATATTTTTTGTTCTATTCAAATTGAGTTATATTAATAAAACTGTTATCATGATGGCATTTAAAATGGGTCAAAATAGTTTAATGTAAATGCATACATGGAGAGGGTTCTCCACTTGCAATATTACAAAATGATGATGGACCTTGAATAATTATCAAGTGTTATTAAACTAAATGATTGTTAAAGTTGAAAATCAACATCAGTTTATGTTAATTAACTATATCTTAATTAAATCTCAACCTTAAAAACCTAATATGCTTTTGTTTTTAATTTAGTTAATTGCAAATGCGCAAGTTGGATATGTCTCCACTTATCTTTTCATGTTTTTTTTTTGTCAACAAATTTGAATATAATATACTATAAATATTTTTGTTGAGTATGAACGCAATTATATAGTTAAGTGAGACCCACTCTTTCTTAATCTTTTTTGTTTTTGTTCATTATGTCAAATGATAAATTTATTTGACTCTTTCTTCCTCCTTGAAACTTTCCCCTGAGTTACCACGTGTATACTATTTTAATTTAACTCTTATAGAAGCAGTAATTTAGGATCACATAGCTTGATTATTACCAAAGCAATTTGAGAATTAATTAGTAAGCTAAACATTTGATTAATCATTGATATTCAATTATTGGCTTGCACTCTTCGCATGCATAATCTGTGGATTACCTTCTCAGGTTTCCTATAAGACCATTGGATTGATACCAAATTCTTATACGGCAACGGTTCAACTAATATAGAAGAATAATCAACTTATCTAGTACTAGTATATTAATTCATTTTTTGTGTGACCAAGTCTTGATCTTAAAATTTCAACATCTTCTAGTTGGCAAGATATATAGGTCATATGGTCTCATCATCTAGATATGCATTTTTCAAACGATAGTTACAAATTGGAAAAAAAATATAGTCGTGGTTATATATGAGAGACTTTATGAATGGAAGTCATAATGTGTTGTGGCAATGTCTAGGAAAATATATTTAGTCTTGATTAAAAACAATTATTCAGGACAAATAACACTAGTAGTAATCTCTTAGACATCAACATAATTTTCAAGAACATAATCCATTTCATTTCGAAAGAAACTATGTGTCTCTTTTATGGTGAAAGCACTATTAACAACAAATTCAACACTTCAAAAAATATGAACCAAATTTGAGATGAAAATGTTGCTTAAAACCATATCAAATGTAATGGATTTCAAACAAAACTATTGGCAATGAAAATTTAAATTTTGAGATGGATTCGTGAAATATTTGCAATGTGTTGGAAAATTGATTTTGTAGTGACTACTTTAGGGCGGAAGAAACAATGTTCAAGTTCTTGTGGTTCATCTCCTAATAATTTCAAAATTTTTTGATAAAGCATCTTTATAAATAAATAGGGTGCGTGTCTTTTACTTTTGATGAAAGAAAACGGTAAATTCTAAAATCTAACACGTGGTAATATATAAGCAAAATATGGAAAAAATCTCTGAATACAATGGATTCTCAACGAGATTGGTGTTTCTTACTTTAGTTTTTTACTATTTAAAATGTAAAGTAAAATAAGTTTGTAACGGATATGCCAGAGTCATCTCGAATCTGCTTTTAAAAAATTAGCTCGGATATCTCGTTTCTTACTTTTGTTTTTTACTCTTTTAAAACGTAAAGTAAGATAAATTTGTGACAGATATGTCAGAATCATCTCCAATATGCTTTTAAAAAGTTGGTTCGGATATCTCGTTTCTTAATTTTGTTTTTTACTCTTTTAAAACGAAAAGTAAGATAAGTTTGCTACGGATATGCCAGAGTCATCTCGAATATGCTTTTAAAAAGTTGGCTCGGATATCTCGTTTCTTACTTTTGTTTTTTACTCTTTTAAAACATTAAATAATATAAGTTTGTAACGGATATGCCAGAGTAAAGTTGGCTCAGATTCTTCGATGAAATCGAAGTATGGATACAATGGATTCTCAACGAGATTAATGTTTCGTACTTTTGTTTTTTACTCTTTCAAAACATAATATAAAATAAGTTTTGTGACGCTTTGCCAGAGTCATCTCGAATCTACTTTTAAAAAAGTTGGTTCGGAACCTTGGATGAAGTCGAAGTTTTGAATTTGGTTCATGCATGGATATTGTAATGGAACTACATTTGAAATGTATATTCTTAACTCATTAGATGGGTTACACACTTTGGTGGATAGATATATCAAATGTAGTAGAGAAAAAATGGTTAACATTTGATAATGCACTACTAGTTTCTTAAGCTAAAACCAAAATTAAAAAATCTTCTACTATAGTACATATGCATTATGGAAAAATGAAGTATATTACCAATCAAATCGTAAAGAGAAGGAAATGATTCCACCATTTGAGTCCTACTGGCGTGATTTAGAATAGTAATTATCACAACCTCCAACCACAATATATAAATATATATATATATATATATACCACCCACTCCAGAGAAATGAAGATTTAAACATTAAACTTATATATAATTAAACACAAAAATTAGCATTAAATAATAGAGAGTACGTTTTAAGTTTTTAGGTGGCAAACAAAGCTAAAAAAATTAAAGAAACATAAAGTCCAAATTTTAATACTAGAGAGTAATATTTATGACGTCGTATAGGAGAGAAAGAGAGTGGTATTGGTTAAGCAGCAGGAGCCCGAAGAGGCAAATGCATCATGACTCATGAGAGTTGACGAGAAATTTCTGAAATAACCAAAGACTCAGTCATCATCTGACACGTGTTTTACTCTTAGATCATTCACGAGATCCAACGGTGATTAATGGCACAACTTTCAAAGTTTAGTGTAATTTTCATGAAGAATATATTTTTTAAGAATTTGTGGTTTTACTTTGACTTTCGGAGATTCAAATTCTTAAATAGGAAAACAAGGAAAGTCTATAGATCCTTAAGATTTCCTTCTTTCCTTAATTGGTCTTTGTAATTTTTTCCACAAGCTTAGATTAGTTCATATTGCTATTCCCTAAAAATAGTAAAATGACTACTTCAATTTCAAACTCTTAATGTCAATGCTGTTTTAACATTAAATTTTGTTGAACTTACATATAACACATAGGTTCTTGATATCTAACCATGTCAATCTGAAACAAACTACAATAACTAATCCAAAAACCTGATCATAATTTTATACCCTCTGTCTCATATTAGATGAGGTTTTAGGAGTTTTTTTTTGTATCAAATTAGATGATGTTTTAGGTTTTCAAGATGAAATTAAATGTATTTTTATTTAATATGACTTTTAGTATTCTACAGATTGATTTATTATTGGTTGAAATGTGTTAAATTGAATGATAAATGATATTTTTATATGGGAAAAAACAAAAATTTATTGAACTCTTAATCTGTGTGCCACAACCTTAAACATCATCTATTATGAGACAGAGGGAGTATCATTTTAATTTATTCATTTTTTAGATATTTTAAAAATCAAATACATAGCAAACAATTTTTTCCCATGTATATCTAATTAAAACCCAATCCAACTACAAATTCCATAATATAATTTAAGAATAAATTCATATACTACATTTTTCCCATTTTAGATGATTTTAAGGTTTTAGCACTTCGATTAATTTTTTTTTAATATTATTGTTATAATAAATAAAAAATATTTTTATTCATTTAAACACATTTTAATTCATAGTAAATCAATTTGTAGAATATAAAATCATATCAAATAAAAATATATTTAATTTTGGAATGAAAATTGGAAAAAAAAAATATACTTTGGAAAAACAAAATCCTAAATACCTAAAAAAATCAAAAAAAACTTAGAATTTAACCAAACTAAAATGGAACATTTTAATTTGATTCATGTAATAAGGGTAATTAAAATGAGCGCGTAAGATTGACGTGTTACAATAAAGAGAGTGAGTATCAGTGTGAAGAAATAGACACACATTTCAAAAACCCATGACTTAATCAAAACTCTTACCTTAGCCACGAGTCAACCCTCTTCACGTCCAACAGACCTCGCTGCCTAATATTAATAGACTATAATAACATTTTTATTTTCCCCTCAATTTTAATTTTTTTTTCCTCTCTTTCAGATTTTAACTCATAAAACAGAATAATAATATTATAATATCTCTATTTTTTTTTTAATATATTCGTTTTTTTCCTTTATATAATTTCCACTCAAAAAATCATTTTCCTTGCACAGAAGTCAACTCTCTCTCTCTCTCCTCTCATCTTCTTCTTCTTCTTCTTCAACCTCTGTTTTCTTCAATTTCTCCTAATGGATCAACAACTTCATTTCTTCTAATCTCCTCTAATTCAAACAATTCTCCTCAAAAGTCTCCGTCTTTACTATTTTCTAAAAATGGGTAACGGAATTACAAAACTAAGTAAATGTTTAACCGGAGAAGGGGTTCAAACTCGCCGGAGAAAAGACAGCAACATCAACAACGCGGCGAAGACTAAGATTCTCGACCAAGATCCTCTTGACGAAGGCTTAGGCCACTCGTTCTGTTACGTACGACCCGACCCGACCCGAGTATCGTCATCCAAAGTCCACTCAACGGAGGAGGACACAACCACCACCACTTTCCGTACAATCTCCGGTGCATCGGTAAGTGCCAACGCCGCCACTCCACTCTCTACTTCTCTCTACGATCCTTACGGACATATTGATCGAGCCGCGGCGTTCGAGAGCACGACGTCGTTTTCGTCGATCCCTTTACAACCGATTCCCAGAAGCTCCGGTCCGATCGTTCCCGGGTCGGGTCCTTTGGAGAGAGGATTCCTCTCCGGTCCGATTGAGAGAGGGTTCATGTCCGGTCCGTTAGACGCCGGTTTGGGTTTGTTCTCCGGTCCGATTGATGGTAAAACCGGTTCCGATCAATTCCGAAGAAGTTTCTCTCACGGTTTAGCTTTGAACCGGGTCGGGTCTAAAACCGGATCTTTAGTTCGGGTTCTCCGTCGAGCGATTTCTAAGACGAGGAACTCGATTGTTGCTCCGATTAAAGGAGTGGTCACGATTAAAGAACCCGATTGGGTATTCGGGTCATCGGATAAAACCCGGATCCAGAATCAGAACCAGAATCAGCACGAGAACAATCTCACGGTGAACAGCTTGAATTTCAGTAGCGAAGGTAGTTGCTTAGACGACGACGTTTCGCTCGAGAGTCAGAATCTTCAGTGGGCTCAAGGAAAAGCAGGGGAGGATCGTGTACATGTGGTTGTATCGGAAGAACATGGGTGGCTTTTCGTCGGAATCTACGATGGATTCAACGGTCCAGATGCTCCGGATTATCTTCTCTCTCATTTGTATCCGACCGTTCATCGTGAGCTTAAAGGATTGTTATGGGATGATTCAAGAACCGAAGATCATTGTCTGAATGAAGAAAAGTCAACGAGATCGGAGGAAAGTCAACGACGGTGGAGATGTGAGTGGGATAAAGAAAGACTCGATCTTGATTGTTTGTTGAAGGAGAAGATCAACAACAATCATCGGAGTCCGGATCCGGATCCGAATTCTTCGGATGTTTTGAAGGCGTTGTCACAAGCGTTGAAGAAGACGGAAGAAGCTTATTTGGAGAATGCAGATATGATGCTTGATGAGAATCCTGAGTTGGCTTTGATGGGCTCTTGTGTTTTGGTGATGTTGATGAAAGGTGAAGATGTTTATTTGATGAATGTGGGTGATAGTAGAGCTGTGCTTGGGCAGAAGGCCGAGACGGAGTATTGGATTGGGAAGATTCGGCAGGATTTGGAACGGATTAACGAGGAAACGATGAATGATTTCGATGGTTGTTGTGAAGGAGAACGAGCTAGTTCGGTTCCGAATTTATCGGCTTTTCAGCTTACGGTTGATCATAGCACAAATGTAGAAGAGGTAAGAACTTATACGGCTATTACCAAACGATCGGACTATTCCAGTTGATGGATCTAACATCGTTAATTTGTCTTGTTTTGCTGTTCAGGAAGTTGATAGGATTAGAAAAGAGCATCCGGATGATGCTAGCGCAGTGTCGAATGAACGGGTGAAAGGATCATTGAAGGTTACAAGAGCTTTCGGGGCCGGTTTCCTCAAGCAGGTACTTAACAGTCTTGATGATATTAGATTCTGAACATTAGGTTTGTAAAATGTAGGCAAAAATGTTTGTATTTGCTCTGTTTTTATGCGTTGGACATTTTATTAACTTTGGGATATATTCTTTGCAGCCTAAATGGAATAACGCTCTACTTGAGATGTTCCAAATCGATTACAAAGGAACATCTCCTTACATCAATTGCTTGCCATCACTTTACCATCATAGACTAGGCTCCAAAGACCGGTTTCTGATACTATCCTCGGATGGTCTCTACCAATACTTCACAAATGAAGAAGCGGTCTCAGAAGTCGAACTCTTCATCACGTTACAGCCTGAAGGTGACCCGGCTCAGCATTTGATTCAGGAGCTTCTTTTCCGTGCTGCCAAGAAAGCCGGTAATAACCTATAGAAAACCCTGATGAGAATCTTTGGTTCAAAGTAATCGGTCTGGCTTTTAAATATTGATTCTAGTTCTTATTGATCTTTCTAGGTATGGATTTCCATGAACTGCTTGAGATACCACAAGGGGAACGGAGGCGGTATCACGATGATGTTTCCATTGTAGTGATCTCTTTAGAAGGAAGAATGTGGAAATCTTGTGTATAAACCCTAAACCATATGAATATAGAGAAAACTAAAGTGTTTCTGAGTTAAACCGGATTCGATGGAACTGATTGGTTTCTATGAGTTCGAAATTGAACATCGAACACAAAAAAACTCGATCTCTCATCGAATCTTTAACCTCAGAAACACGGAAAAAAATGTTCAAAGATGTATTATGTTAATAAACAGTAAGAAAAAAAGTTTTGCCTCTAGATCAAAACACAAGTCTCACTAAACACACAAATCATCTTTTATCTATCTGTATTTGAATTTTTTATTGGTCTTCCATAATTACACACACATTCAGACGACTCTAGCTTTCAAAACCAAACTCTTTGACCTCAAATTTAAGACACTTAGATATATAGATTCGACATTTGTGGAAAGCATTTGCTTATTGGTCAATGCAAGCTAGTTGAAGTAGTAGTTATGTGTCCTCCAACTTCTAACTGTAATGGAATAGAGAAGTAAATGTAGGAAGAGGAAGAAGAGGAAGTGGTGGATATGAGAGGGAGAGAGTTAAAGAAAGCCATCCACTTTTGTCCCATTTATGGTTTTTTTTTAATTACTCCTTCATCACTACTCAACTTTCTCTTTACTTCCCACCAAAATCTTGACCTCCCTCTCTTTCTGTTTCTGTACTGTTTCCACCAAATTCAGTCAATACAAGTTTGGATCTTTCTATTCTTGGAGCACCACATGCATATTAGTTATTGTTTTGACGTCCATAGAGTTTGTAGATTAAGTCGGAAAGAATCGGATACAATAATATGAAGCTAATACATGTTATGTTGTAGTTCTGTTTTTTTTTGAAGATTCTACATCCATATTAATGACTACCAAATTCTACTAACCATAATTAGATATCGCATCATGTGTATATATAGTATACACACATGTAGTCGTACATTATAATTAATGTAGCTACACTAAATGAATAACGATGTATACATACACATGTATTTTGCTACACTTAAAATACAACATATTATAGAAAATACAAGAAAAAGCTAATAAAATATTTTTTTTATAAGTTAGTTATAAGAAATTAAGAATACAACCACATGCAATTCATGTATACAAGAAAACATTTTGGTCGATACACATTTTTTATATATTAAGATTAACCTAGAAAATCTAAGAAAAAAGTCTTATATATAGAGGAAACAACAAAATACAACACAATTATAAGTGGTGGCAAGATGAAAAATTTGGTACTCGTTCGTCCTCCTCCTTCTTGCCTAGTTTGATTTCCATCCATAGTTCTGTCACTTACATCAGGGCCGGATCTGAGATTACAGAGGCTCGAGGAAAAAAAAGAAATGGGGGTCCTCAATTTATATTATCAATAAATATAATTTTAATTAATTTTTAAAAATATTCAAAAATAATTGATAAAACATGAATTCTCCAAAGTAAACAGTGAAAAATTATCATTCTCGCATTTTTTTCCTCCAAAATCATCATTCAAACTTTGATAATCGAGCTTTGCAGCCATGATTATCTCAATTATTTTTGTCAATTTTTGATAAAAAAACAAAAACTTGATAAGAAAAAAAAAATTGGGGGCCCAAAATTTTGGAAAAAAAATGAGGGCCTAAGTGATTTCACTCACCTTCCTATGCTCAGCTCCGGTCCTGACTTACATTCGACTAATCAAAACTATATTACCCTTTAGATTTATTTTAAAAAATCGGTAAATAGATTACTTAACAACTACATAAGATGATTGACAAAAAAAAAAAAACTACATAAGATGAATAAAATTATAGTTATTGTTAACAAAAAACAACGTTTTGCCGAACATTATTACCATAACAGATTACACACTATACAATATATGGTGAAATGCTAGTTTAATATATCAAACCTCAAACATATAAACATATACCGAAATATAAGGTTCAAGCGAAAGGACTGGACCTTAGATCAATTTCGAAAACCATAAACAAAAACAAACCACAACTGGTAGATTCTAAAACCGTTTCATAGTCTTACCCTTAGCTACCTAATACATGAATCGAATTGCAAAAGAATTTTGAAGCAGCTATTTGAAATCTTGTAGACGGAAGTACACTCTCTTAAATCCTCACAAGCTCTCTTCTAAGAATTTTAATAATAACTGCGGCAATCAAACATCACCTTATATATGTTGTCTTATACTGACCGAGGTATACAACAACATAGCTTCAACTTTGCATTGTTGTATACTTCCATTGTTTTAGT
This sequence comes from Odontarrhena argentea, assembly GCA_900406245.1. NCBI lineage: Eukaryota > Viridiplantae > Streptophyta > Magnoliopsida > Brassicales > Brassicaceae > Odontarrhena > Odontarrhena argentea. Next base: position 22,227 of record OVAF01000263.1, on the reverse strand, counting down.
ATGTACATTTTTTTTTATATTATGCGAAAAAAGTGGGAGATAGTGGCTTAAACCACCCTTTCGTACAAAAGTTGATTTTGCAAAACAAAATGAGAAGATAGTGTTGAACTGGGTCAGCCTCCGACATTGATTTTTCCATGACATTAACATTATATTAACGCACGTATCTGATTTCTATACACTCATTTTATAAATCACAATTATACGTTCGAGCTCGACCTCGAGTATAGTTTCATTATTTAAACTTATTAACATATATATAACAACAACAAAAATAAGACAAAAATCTAAAAATATAGTAGGTGCCATTTCAGAAATCATTTTCTTTTGACATCACTTCAGACATATTTATGCGAATAGATTAATTAACGAGCTAGCTATTTTTCACAATTTTTTTAAACAAATTCAATCACTTAAGTTATAGACTTCTTCAAAAAAGTAAATGCAATTTTTTTTTTAGCTAGATTAGATAATGATTTTTTAATTAAAATAATTCAAAAGTAGCATTATTCATTTAGATATTATAATATATATATATATATATGTGTGACATATATATAGTTTTATTTACTAAATTATTTTAATTAAATAATCAATTATACAAAATTAGCATCATTGATTTGGATATATATATATATACATATATACATATATGTGTGGCATATATTCATCACTTAATGAATTTTAAAGATTTCATTAAATTGCCTCACATTCTTTAATTATTTTAGTTAATACAATGATTAAAAACTTAACACCTTAAAAGTTGATATTAAACATAATCTAATCAGTTAAACTACATGTAGTGTCTTACATTAATTTAGTAGATTAGACTATATATATTTAATTATTCTGGTCTAAGAGTATTAAATAAAGGTATTTTATGTTGATTCTAACTTAATTTTGATAAGATTGTAAAGTTATATCATTTAATGTTATTTTCCATAATAAGGTAAAATGAAAAATATGTAACCCGGTTAAGTCTGGGTCCTCTCGTCTCCTTTTTAGTATCACACACTGTTATAAAAAGCTTTCTTCAACACCATTTGTTTTCTCCATCCCTCTCTCTGAATCGCTTCCTCTCGAGCAAGCAAGCTTCTTCTTCCATTGTTCATCCTTATCTCTTGCCTCGATTCTTCACGTAAGTTCTCTTTTGATTTCCTCTCTCCAGTGGCTTGTTCTAATTCTGAGTTTTTTTTTTTTTTGTGTTGTTCTAATCTCGTTTCGATTCTTGTATTGATACGCTTAGTGATTTCTCGTCTCCGTTTTCGTAACCTAAGGTAGATTAATCGGAGTGTAATGGTATAGGTTTGGATTGGGAATTTGAAATTTGAAATTCACTTTTGCTAGAGGCAAACTTTTTTTTGTTTTGGGATTTTGAACATGATTAAATAAAAGTTGCAATGATTTCTACCAAATTGATGTGATGCAAAATCACTGTCTTCTTTGTCATTATGATGTCTGATTTATATTTTGAAAAAACTCTCAGTATCTCTTCCTTTGTGGCAGGAGGAATGAACATGAGTTTTTCGTATTGTGCTACTTCTAAGGTTTCATATCCAAGTGACAATGTTCTGAGATTTTCGGGTGGAAGTCGGTTGTTCTGTCGGGAAGTAGTGAAGTTTGATGAGAAATGGAAGAAAAGATATAGCACTTTATCTACTCGTGTTGCGAGGAAGGTTTATGCTTCAAGACAATTGGTGCCAGGACACTTAGAAGATTCGTCGATTGCTAAGAAGAGTTTACCAAGAAGAGAGTCTGTGGAAAGGGTTGGCTTTGTGAGGACCTTGTTGATTGATAATTATGATAGTTACACTTATAATATCTATCAGGCATTGAGTACTATTAATGGAGGTAACTTCATAGCCTCTGTCTTTATCTCTTTCAGTCTCTATGTATGATTTCCGTGTTTTTTTATACCTTTTTGTGTGTCCTGTGTAGTACCTCCTGTGGTTATAAGAAACGATGAGTGGTCGTGGGAAGAAGCTTACCATTACTTATATGAAAAGGCTGCTTTCGATAATATTGTTATATCACCTGGACCTGGTTCACCAATGTGCCCAGCTGATATAGGTATAAGCCAGTCAATCTAGTTCTTATTAAACTTTTGCATTATAAATTCAACCTTAGTTTGTCTTTTCTCAAACTTTGCTCTGGCTCTGCAGGTATATGTCTTCGCCTTCTGCTTGAATGTCGTGATATTCCAATTCTAGGCGTTTGTCTTGGCCACCAGGTATTTCTAATTTCATAAAGATGACAGCACTTCCTTTGCTCAGCATTTCTTTTCTGGTCTTAGTTTTTACATAGTCATGAAATGAGTAGTTTATTTCTCTCTCTCCCATTCCACTTTTATTCCTGTAAACCAAGACAAAATGTTTGTACAGGCACTGGGTTATGTGCATGGAGCTCATGTGGTGCATGCCCCGGAACCAGTCCATGGACGCTTGAGGTAGCAAAGAATGTGATTTTCAGTATGCAGGACATTTCTTAATTCTCTTTTTGTGCCTTCACAGCCTTCTTTTCCTGAAATGAATTTTTGTTGACTGAAACAGTCCTATTGGTCATATCACTTAAATTTTTCATTACCACTGCCTACTAGATAATCTACTCACCATTTCCATCTATCTAATGTAGTGGGATTGAACATGATGGGAACATATTATTTTCTGAAATTCCTTCTGGGAGAAACTCTGATTTTAAGGCATGTTCTCTACTTTTTACATGTAACCTTCATTGATCTCTCTAGATACCAAGTACAAATTTGTGTTGGGGGTTCAACTCTGCAGGTTGTTAGATACCATTCACTAGTCATAGATAGGGAATCACTGCCGAAGGAACTTGTACCAATAGCGTGGACGATTTATGATGACACTGGTTCCTTCTCTGAGAAGAAGTTTTGTGTTCCTGTGAATAAAAATGGGAGCCCACTGAAGAACGGATCTGTCATTTATGTTTCAGAAAAGTTGGAAAATGGAAGTTATCAGCCTTCGTCCCATGTTGATGAAAAGCAAAACAGACACATTCTCATGGGCATCATGCATTCTACCTTTCCTCATTATGGTTTACAGGTTTGATGTTTATTTAGAGACCATAGTTATATTAAGTTTCCTACAATTTTGTGATGCCTTTGACATACATTTTACTTTCAGTTTCATCCAGAGAGTATTGCTACCACCTATGGAAGTCAATTATTCAAGAATTTCAAAGACATAACTGTGGATTATTGGAGTCGCTGCAAGTCTCAATCCTTGCATCGAAGAAATTTTAATGGCACCGGTGAGCTCTTTGAAGCTAAATGGTTTCATTAGTATTGGAGTCCCTGCAAGTCTCATTTCTGCCTTTCTCCTCTCATTTTTCCATTCCGAGACCTTTCTTCTTTTAGTATCATGTGGCATTACGTGATAATTAACTGTTTTGGAGCTTCTCTTGAATAATATATATATATTTAGCAAATATGCAGGTGCCTGGTGCTACTCAACTGCTGAACAAACTTTCCAGAACTAGACGTGCGGAAAATGGTTCTAGCTATACTGGGACCCGTAGGACTCCGTTTACTGCCAAGACAAACGGTCTAGATGTCTTCGATCTGGTGGATCTATCATACCCAAAACCTCATGCAAAAATGCTGAGATTGAAATGGAAGAAGCTTGAACGTCTTGCGCATAAAGTTGGTGGAGCAAGAAATATTTTCATGGAACTCTTTGGCAAGACTGGAGGTAATGATGCTTTTTGGCTGGATACTTCTTCTAGTGACAAGGTTGGTAGTCTACTCTCCTGAAGTCGCAGTAGTTACTGGTATTGATATTGGGGTATTTGTGTGCTAGCCTGTGCGTGACAGGATATCTTCTCTTTGATTCTGAAATAGTTTGTTTTCTTCCAATTCATTGTTCCAGGCTAGAGGGAGATTTTCTTTCATGGGCGGTAAAGGTGGATCCCTCTGGAAGCAGTTGACATTTAGTTTATCTGATCAAAGGTTTTACGCATGACCTACTCTTTCTCTATCCGACAAAGGTTTATGTTCTTTTTTATCTTAAGTGCCATAACCCCTTCCTCCTGCATATTTTTACCGTACCTGTGTGCTACGGTCATTATGCGACTATATTGATATGGCTAAGATAATCTACACTACGATGTATCATATCATGGGAACTAAAACATTAGATTTATGACTTGTTTTCAGCGAGAGCACATCTAAACATGCTGGTAATCTTCTGATTGAAGATGCTCAGAATTCGACAGAGAAACGATTTTTGGAAGAAGGCTTTCTTGATTTTCTGCAGAAGGTATGAAGAAAGAGTTACTCTAGTATGGAAGTACTCTGGTTCAAAGTCTATCTCTGTTTTAGAAATTGAATAGATCATCATTTACCTATATTACAGTTCTTTAAGACAACATAGCTGGACCATATAAGGCATAATTTCAACAATCATGGAGCCATTTATATTTTTTTTGTAATGATCAAAATCATTTAAAGTTTCCCAACTGTGTCTTAACAGGAGCTTTCATCTATCTCTTATGATGAGAAGGACTTTGAAGGTCTGCCTTTTGAATTTTGCGGTGGGTATGTAGGTTGCATTGGGTACGTGTTTTTATTTTCATTTCATACCTGTAATAGTGCGAAAGGAAAATTTCATCTCCAGTCCAAGTTGCTCGAGAATATTGGATCTAAACCATGAACCTATCTAAAAGGCTATTTTCCTAAGTGGCTTTCTTGTCTTGTAGGTATGATATTAAAGTCGAATGCGGCATGCCAGCTAATCGTCATAAGTCCAAGGCTCCAGATGCATGTTTTTTCTTTGCGGATAATATTGTCGCCATTGATCATCAACTCGATGACATTTATGTATTATCTCTTCATGAAGAGGGAACTGCGGAGACCTCTTTCTTGAGTGATACTGAAGCGAAGCTCATTAGCCTGAAGGTTTCGTCCGCAAGAAAAATGAAGGATCAAACTCTTCCTGCTGGAAACTCATCTCAACGCAAAACAAGTTTTGTCACTGACAAACCCCGAGAACAATATATCAACGATGTTCAGAGCTGTATGAAGTATATCAAAGATGGGGAGAGCTACGAGCTTTGCCTAACTACACAGAACAGATGGAAAATAGGGAATACCGATCCTTTGGGACTTTATCTCCACCTGAGAGAGAGGAATCCAGCACCATATGCAGCCTTTCTCAACTTCTCAAATGCAAATCTGTCTATGTGCTGCTCGTCCCCTGAAAGATTTCTTCAGCTGGACAGAAATGGAATGCTAGAAGCAAAGCCGATTAAGGGTACTATAGCTCGTGGTTCCACACCTGAAGAAGATGAACTTCTGAAACTGCAATTGAAACTCAGGTAACACCATCTTCCACTAGCCTAAGTTTTGGCTATAATGTGTATCAGACTAATGCTACTTTAACATTGCTTTAAGCTTTCTGATTTTCCCCTGTTTTGTAAACAGTGAGAAGAATCAAGCTGAGAATCTAATGATTGTTGACCTTCTGAGAAATGATCTCGGCCGTGTCTGTGAGCCTGGTTCAGTCCATGTGCCTAAACTCATGGACGTGGAATCATACACAACAGTACACACTATGGTGAGCACGATCCGTGGACTGAAAAAATCAGATATTAGTCCAGTAGAATGCGTAAGAGCAGCTTTCCCTGGTGGTTCAATGACCGGTGCCCCAAAACTAAGATCCGTAGAGATTCTAGATTCTCTTGAGAATTGTTCGAGAGGCCTTTACTCTGGCTCGGTCGGGTATTTCTCCTACAATGGTACATTTGATCTGAATATTGTGATAAGAACAGTTGTGATACATGAAGACGAAGCTTCGATAGGAGCAGGAGGAGCCATCGTGGCGTTATCAAACCCAGAAGAGGAGTTTGAAGAGATGATTCTTAAGACTAGAGCTCCTGCTAATGCAGTCATGGAGTTTTGTAGTGGTTCAGTGAAAGATTTGTGATCCAAGGAGACAGTAACTCTGTCTTGCTTTGGTGTGTTGTTGTGGCTTTAAGCAGTCATTTGTTATTTTTAATATATCTTTTATTTGCATATTTCTATAGAAAAAAGGTACTTTCAGAGGTCCCAAATTCAAACAGATATAGTTTATTCTTTTGGTTTTGAAGAACAATCAAACAGATATACTGTAATTGTAAGAGAAAATTCTTGAAATAGTGATTTGATTGATGTTAGTCGAAATGATATATTTTTTAAGTTGTTAATTATCTTCTACTTAAATTTCATAACTCGGGTAAGACATTATCTTATGTTCGGAGAGCGATCTGCACGGCTCAGTGGCTTATGAGGTGTACATGTCCCAAAGTTTGCCTGATATTATTGACTATCCAACTCTGGGCCTGGGGCTCGGGCTGGGCCTGGGGCTCGGGCTGGGCCTGGGCCTTTCTCAATTGAAAATAAAATTAATTTTGCCACAAAATATGCAACTTCAGTTCGATTTTTGCTTACTGTGTCACACCACAAGAATAGTTTCTGTTTCCATGTAGGCCATGAATTATGGAGAATAGATATTTGTCAGTACTAAATCTCACAGTTTAAGCCAACCAGAAAGAAACAGTGAATGGTCGATAATATAGAGGGTGAGAGAGAAGCCAACAATCATAATGACATATGCTGAGAAGCCCAATGATTAAGCTTGTCAACCGCCTCACACATCAATTATCTCACGAATTACAGTTAAACTCAAATGGTCTGATCAAAACGGTTGATTTCTAACATTGATTCGTGATTTATCCAATACCGAGCTGAGTGTTTACCCTATATACCGTCGATACCCCTCATAACAAATTTCATTTGACTAGTCGAAATAGTGTCATGTTTTATGTCTTTAAAAAATCCGGTGAGTGAAGTATTTGATGATTACACTAATCTTTAGAGATTAGTCGAATGTTGAATTCTCTGGTTATAGAAAAATAATTGTTAAGTTCATAACTATGTACTAGTTTTCTCAACACAATCTTTCTACAACCTAGTTTTATATCCAAATATTTATTAGTTCGTGTAAAAAGTAAAAACCATTTCATTGGATCTTGCATTGGACACATTCATAGACTATTGAAAAATAAGATCATAGTTGATATAAACTTTCGATGCTGTTTACTATTTAGTCATTCTTTAGAATAAAATACATCAATAGAGGACATATATAATAAGTTGTTGGACAAATCATGTATGGACAAGACAAGATTTTGTACTGATCTCTAGTTGTCTAGAGAGGATATATGATCGGACAAACTACATTATTAATGTCAATGATTGTAATTACACTGAAATTGAAACTAAAAATTCAGAGAATAAAAAACAGATGATGGGAGGCATAATGATTGAGCATGAGATATAATTCCATTATGTTCCATTGAGAGAGTATGGCCTTAACTCTCTTTTTTCCTATATCCACTTTTTACTGGTAGGTGGGTAAATTAGTTATTTGATTTTTAAATTTTATCTAAATTAACAAGAAGTTAATTAAATTATCTGCTTGATTTCAGTTGCTGATTGGAAAAACTTTTTGGAAGTATTCCGAGAATTTCGATATAGATTCTTTTCTTTTTCTAATTTGAAAGAAAAGTGATATAACTTTTGGTGGTAAGATGGTGAGGAAAATGTGATCTACAACAAATCTAACAAACGCATTTTGTGCCACCATTCACATTTTTTTTTTCTTGTTTGTGTGTTAATGCACGTAACTGATTTTTTTTTGTTTTTTGTTAAATTAAAAATTTGAATTGATTAGTTTACTCGACTATGGACTAATGGACCTTATGGAATTTGTGGGTGTCTTTACTCATGAACATTTATCCACTAATAAGAGAGCTTTTTAAATAGTTATATGCATTGTTGTTGTTTTTTTTTTCTAGACTTACAGAGTGGTTTGCGGTGCAGTCTAAGTAATAAAAACGTATATTATAGATAAAGTGTAATTTATATAAACCAGTGAAAATTAGTGCGATTTGTAATAACCGTTCTAAAAACCGCCCATGAGCCATTAATTACCGTTCATCAAGGTATATATGCATTGTTGCTATGAGCCATTACCGTTCAACAAGGTATATATGCGTTCTTTTTTTTTTTTTTTGGCTCAACAACAATTTTCATTCATCCAAATATACCAAATAAGGTACACAAATTTTCACCTCAGTACTTTTCACCTCAGTACTTTTACCCAAAGCAGTGCAATGTATCAGATTAGTACAACCCTGGAACACTAGCGGATCCAACGCTACCTCTGAATACATTGCACTTTTTAACCACAAACGAGAGGATTAAACCCCACAACTCGGGATAAAATCCTCTCTTAGACCTCTAAAAAAACCACTTAGACCGAGAACAGCTACTAACTCTGAAGAGACAACAACCTAATCTGAAGTTCAATACAAATTCAAACTATTGGTCCTTATGATCCGAGTGTAGAACTTGACCTAATAGTATCGACACCAGAGGCGCGTCTTCAGTAGTTCTTGTAACTCTGGCTTTCACTGTTCCGTTCCTTGAACCTAAAACGGACAAAAGGTCCGACTGACTCTACGACCGATAGGTGAAGCAAGAAAAAAAAAACTCAGCACGGATGTCAGAAGCTTCCGGATATACCCAATACCACCATAGTACTACTCGCCTAAAGATAAGAAATTAAAACTCGGAGTAATACTTCGTCACCTTACGGTGCGTTCCGGTACGCCTCATCACATCCGCTTTGCACGCTGCGTGGTCTGACAATTTCCACCCTTTTTCGAATTTTTCCATCCAAAAAACCAACAACCCAACCGACCACCGTCAACTCAAAAGCAAAGCTCTAGCTCGCTTCAAACTCCGTCCATCAACCGCCGTGGCCCGCCGTTTCACATCCTCCAGCGACCAAAAAGTGAACCTCTCAAAAGCCGTCGCTAAACCTCCCCAACGAAGATTTCTGAATCTTCCAGTTGTACAAGAAGGCTTTCATCTCCTTCCCTCGAAACGAACTCCCACCTTCACCACCGTTAGTGGTGGCCGGGAAGGCACGAACCATGGCGGCAGCTACAGATCTCGAGGAATCAGGAGGAGATTTCCAGGAGGAAGTGGTACCTGGATCGCGAAGAACACGGCCAACTTCCCTGATTTGAGTGGGCTCTTCCTTGATATGCAATTTGCTCAGATCCTCCATTGCAGCTTCCTTCGATATCCTCACAGCTACGCGTCGCTACAATGGTGGAATAAGGGAAGTCGGGGAAGACGGGGAGCTCCGTACGACAGCGGTCACGAGTCAGCCTCGCCGTGGGCCGTGGGTGGTTGTTGTCGGTAGAGGAGGAATATGCTTCACCCGTAAACAGAAACAAAGAGAAACCTCCCGAAAAAAAGCAACAGTGGGAGTAGAAGCTAAACGGAGAAGAGAGAGGAACCGGCGGCGGCGCTGAGGAAGCCGCCGGCCACCGGTTCCAAAACGGGATCTGGGTTTGTTGTCGGCCGGGAGAGTTTGAATTTCAAACTAGAGAGAGAAAAGTTACGCAGAGGTTTCGCGTTGCTTGTCGGACCACTTTATGGTATATATGCGTTCTACAAGTAATTTTTGTTGGCTCAAACGATTTTGTATTTTTTAGTTTTTTGAACCTGATAATTTTGATTCTTAGTTACACCATAGAGATTCTTTTAGACGGCAGACCAAAATATTATTTGTTAAAGGAATATTTTGTGGTATATGAATTCAGTTTATTTGTGATTTTTATATATAAACACTGCTTTATTGTGACATTTTTTTGTCCGTTTAGGATTAGCACAAGATGCTCTCGTGATCTGAATGGACGTTTCTATCTATAAGTGAAGAAATCTTGGATTTATTTATTTTTAGGAAGTAGAAACTTTCTAAACATAAAAAGAAAACAAACTTTTTTTACAAAGTACTCAAATATTATTTCTTACGTGTTTTTTTTTTTGTTTGTTGTATAAATATTTCCAATATGTGCATGAGTGACTTGTCTCTGCCACCTTTTTTATTTTAGAATAATGCGTTGTGGAATTTTAAAGACACAAAACATTATACATCTTAATAATCTGATAAAAGCCAGACAAGAACAATTATCAAATCATCTTTGTTTTTGTAATCATCTTTGTTTTTGTTTAGTGTTGACTTTCGTTATCTTTCAAAATGACAAATATTCTCGAGAGATATGTTCGATAAAAATCATTAAAAGATTTTGTCAGCTAGGTAGGTTAGTTTAATGTCATAACGAATCGTTAAATTTGTGTACACAAAAAAGGTAATATTGGTGATGTATGATAGATCAAATTAAATGGTAAAAAAATCTAGGGTATATATAGATTAGTGGGTGGTATAACATAGAAGGAATATGTGAGAGTGAAATCGATTGATTTGTTCACATGCATCATCAAAGTTATGTAAAAATATTAGAAAAATGATGATGATGTATGATCGAAATTAAGTAACCAAATTTTGAATTGAAAAGATAGAGAGAGACAGGCCAACTTACTTTGGACACTAAATTCAATAATTTGTATTTAGCTTATAACTAAAGGAAAGTAATAGACCTTTTTCTTTTTAACCAATAAAACTGGCCTTTTCCCGTTTCCATGTCGATTACGCTTTCAAAGCCTTTTTTTTTTTTTTACACAATTATTATATTTGCCTGCTCACTTTTTCAATATTGATTTTGATTGAAGAAATTTTTCTGAAAAAATTAGAAGGAAAGAATATGATCAGATGAGTATATCATAAACCAAATTCTACAATTTTAGATGCAAAATTATTAAATAATAAAACAGTAAACAAATAGGCTTCATGTATATATATAAAAAGATCGCTTTAGTTATCTCATTTTTTCTAAAAAAGCATTTTGTAAATGTTTTCAATAAATATAGCATTTATATTATTTTATAAATTTTTCAAGATATCACATTTTTCGTTCTATCAACAAGATTTATCGGATTATTTCCCAACTCTTTTATATAGAGATAAAATCGAACTCAAAACGGTAGAAATTATTTAGGACTTGATAACCGCATTAGTATTATATAAAAAATAGTTTCCTCGCGAAAGACTATCAACCTAATTAAAATTGATTTGGTTAATTTTTCTTTTTAAAAAAAGAAAGAAAGAAATTGATTATGGTTAAATAGGACAACTTAAAACGAGGTTCTGTATATATCCTTTATCATTTTTTGCATTTTATTTCTCACAAAAATTTTAGAGTGTTGCGTGGTTAAGTAAGAGTCAAGTAATAGTCTTGTGGATTTTAAAGCAAAATGTGAGTCCTAAAAAGGAGAGAAACATGTGATTGGTATAGGGATTAACCATATTGACAAAAAACCTATACTCTATTTATAAAGCAACCTTACATAAAGTATATTTGTTGCATTGGATCCTTCAACATTAATTATATTCCGAATGTTCTCAATGAAAAAAAATATCTTGAACACATAATATACAAAATTTCTTTAACTAAACACTTACTAACTATTACTAACTTATTACTACAATTATATAAACCAAATTAACCCACCAAAACCCATCAACTCTTTTCTCTCTAGCTAGTCTCTCTCTCTCTCTCCCTCTCATATCTCTTCTACACGTTTCTTGTGGAAGAATGGGTTTCTCAGACTCTGGAATTTGTCTCTCTGATCAAAACAATCTTCGCGAAACGGATCATCTAGGGTTCCTTCTTGAGCCCTCCAAGAGCGTTCAAGAATCAAGGCTAAATCAAGATCTTGAAAGTAAATTTCAAGAAACAAGAAATTGCGAAGAAGGAGAGATCGTAAAGAAAGAAGAAGGAGAAGAAGAAGATTATTGCAAGACTCCTACACGTCTCGACCAAATTCTACCGGCGGTTCCACAAATCTGTCCGCCGGCGCCGAGGAAACCTAAGGTGGTACCATCGAGAAGTTTGAAGGTTAGAAAGTCGTTTAGAAGCAGCAGGAGAATGATTCTTCTTAATGTTTCTAGAGAGATTGATTCTTTGTTTAATCTAACTTCTCAAGGTAACAAAATTAAGAAAGCTAGAAATATTTGATGATGCTTCATACATATATGTATGTATGTATGTATAACGTAGTAACGTACGCCTATAACCAAATTGTAATAAATTACGAGTTGTAGTAGCTAGTGAGATAATTTTTCATTTTTATCTTTTTTTTTTTGTTTGTTTTTTTTAAGAACTTCTTAATTTTCCTTTTGGTAGTATGTTTCATGTTGACAAGTGACAAGGCTTTTTCATTTGGGTAAAATTTGTAGACAATACACTTTTTGCATACTTTTTTTCTCTCTTGATTTTGATATATATTTCCTCCGTTACATGGTAAATGTCGTTTAAAATATTTTTCTTTTATGTCAAATTAAATGTTGTTTTTAATTTTTGATGTAAATTTTTTTTTTTTTTTTTGATAAACCCTATCGGCTGATCCGGTTGGCCCCGGTAGGAACGCACCGAAGTGCTACAGAGTGGACTTCTCCCTTGGTTCAACGGTTCAACGATTCAACGGCCACGGGCCATGAGATTCATGAGATCCATGAGATCCTTGGGCCACCACACTGCCTGTCCCGAGTTTGGAATGCCTTCCGACTAATGCCTGGGGGTAGCCAGGCCGCCTGCATTTCTGACTACCAGGTAAACCAATTGGACCAAGGCCCAACTGACAGACTTCCCACACAAACGTGATTTTTGTTTCCACTGAGGTTCGAACCCAGGGTGGAGGGGTGTAACCCATTCCCTAGGACAAACCGCCACTGGACCACGAAGGTGTGGGCTTGATGTAAATTTTCATAGTGAATATTATATTTAATTAAAAAAAATGCGAACAATCAATATTTTAGAGGATATAATATAAAATTATTATACTTTTTAAATTCGTTTAAAAACGATTAAAACGATATTATTGTGAAAGAGAAAGAATGATATTTGGTAGATTGAAAATAATGGGTACGTATATGTATTATGTGCACGCCCGTTCAATTGTACAAACATTGGAAACCACAGTTGGTGAAATACTTGTAAAAGTGGAATTCAGTCTCGAAAAGATCGTTAAAAGTTTAAAGATTTAAATGTTTAATCACTGAAATCAAGGCGAATGTTTCCCATTCTACCGACTATCAAATTTCTATATCCGAAGTTAAACAATTACGTCAAGAAATAATATCGATATGCTATACAATTAAAAATCAAATTTACAAAAGAAAATAAACAAAACTTTACAATATTATCTGTGAGTATTTTTGTTTACAACTTTTAAAGGCGATGGCTAAAATTAGATTTGACATCATGCAGCTTACTCCTATAACTTACTCCTCCACCTACTCGTGCTCGAATCTTGATCTCTTCATAAATATTTGGGCTTTCTAGGCCCTATCACGAGTTCGCAATTCCTTTCAAAACCTACCGCGTTGGACTTTTCGTGGACCTTAATTGGGCCAAGTATCGAAATTAAACCGTTGCCAAACAATAATGTACGTACACGGCTCAACTGAGATAGTTATGTTATGTGGGAAAAGTGTATTCATTGGTTGTTACTAGTTGTACCATGATCGGTCCACCCCTAAATTATTATTAGCCCAATTCAGACTGACACACTTTACTCACTACAGCCCAACAAATTGATCCCATCCCCTTCCAAAATAACCACTGCGGTTAATAGCCCAATGGTGAGAGTTAATAGCCCAATGGTGAGAGTGGTTTATGATGCGGAATAAATTAAAAAATCGTTTGATGTGCGGTTCAAATAGAAAAAACGTATACTACAAATCAAGTGCAGTTTGTGTTAAACAAAAAAAAATAAGTACGGTTTGTAATTAAACATGAATAATGAACAATAATATATCAAATAATTTTTCCAAATCTGCACTAAAAATTGCATATAGACTGTTACCATTCGTTGCTCGAACCTTACAGATCTAGAGACACATAAATACAAAGGGAGCGAGCATGAAGGATAAGAATCGAGCAAGAAATTAACTAAGGAGGAGACACATAGACCATATATGATTTGACTTGGAATAATTATGATAATGAATACTACTACTAGAAAACAAATGTATAACTAATGTAATACAAATAAGAAGGAGCCACATGAGACAGCAACAAGACCCACGCGAAGGAGTCAATAACGTGTTTATGTCAGACTCCTTTCTGACTTGAACTTAATAATTACTATTATTTCTGACGATTTTATTTCATTATTTTATATGAAAAGTTATAAGCCACCGAGTCGACTGATGAGAGTTCTTGTTGAAAAATCAGAAACATGGTAACGAATCTTTTTGTGAAATAGATGGTACGGAGCCTACGGTCTGAAGCAGCAGGTCTATAGATATGGTATAAGTCAGTTAGTTTACCGTTTGGCCCAACTGAACAATCATATAAACGTCCATAATTGCACAAGTAAACCAATATATAAAGGATAACGAATTTCGTTTTCTAAAACTATATGTTAGCACTTGTGTGATCCTAATTGCAACAAATGTGATTACTATACATGTCGATATTGGTGACTAAGAGAGTTGGACCGGATATTTTTGTAATTTTCTGTAATTCTTAAATCGGATATACAAGTAAATTGGTATTAGTAAGGCTTAAGATAACAAGTGTACGTGAGTGATAGTTATCTGAATTAAGACGTTGATTTGGCAACCTTTGAACATAAATATGACACGTTCGAAAGTTAAGCATATGTACGTTACTTATGACCCACGAGTATTTGGAAAGTACTTAGAAAAAAAAAAATGATAGATATTTTCATGTACTGCGATTAGAAAGTCATTAGTTCATATTACATCAACTTTTATATCAAAATTCAAAATAAACTATTTTCCTATTTATTGTTGGTAATGAATATTGAATTCAATTGCAAAATTAGTTGATCAGAGTGCTTGTTGCAAGTGGCTAAGCATGGGTTAGTGATCTGTCTACTAGTTTCAAACGAGCACAAGCACACAGCAAACTCTTAAATAATTAAAATAAAATATGATTTTGAATATATTTGTCCAAATTATTAATTGTTCAAATTTTGATTAATATCTCATGAATTCTCTTTTTAGGATAGAGAAATTTGAATATATATTCTTAAATTGTACTATGAAAACATTAATACATATAAACATGAAGATATTGTGATTCTTAATTGTAAAATCAATATGTGTATATTAATCACTATCAAATAATTTTTGCTTTGTTTCTAATCATATAAATCTCGGGACTGACTCTATATACTAAGATATATTTTTTGTCATTTGGTAATGGTACATAACAATAATTTTTTCATTGAACATAAGTAAAATTTTGCCATATTGATAATTTACCGTATTAAGTATATCTAATATACGAAGTTATGTGATACTTTTGGGTGGGTTAAGGTATCTAAACTAAATTTGCTTTCATGACCGGGACATATATAGATTTAGCACCAAAAGTGGGTCCGATGAGTTAAAAAACTTAGAATTGAAATTTCAAATGTGATCAGCGGTGGACTTAATAAGTAAAATTTGTACCAAAGCCGGCTCTTATAAGTTAGAAATTAACATGCCAAATCATGATCAATTGCACAAGTGTGATTAGAAGTAATTGTTACGTAAATTACTTGAGTACCAAAAGTGGGTTGGGTCCTATAATAAGTATGTAATGTTGATTAGGCATTTATAATTAGAAATAAATACCCCGATTTTATACGTATCCTACATTAATCCTTCTTTTTATTTTTCTATAGATTTGAATATGGTTCATAACTATAAATATCCTTGATTTTAGATAGATATTAGAATTACGAAATCCATATATATATTAAAAAAACTAGCAATAAAAAAAAAACATCAAAACCCCTAAAACGTTTATAGTTATTGTTTTGGGTTTTTTTTTTTTTTTTAGTCAACAACAATAACTCAATAAGATACATCAAGTTGTCAACAACAATAAGATGCATCAAATTAGGTTCGAACTCAAATAGTGTCACAGTGACGACACTAACACAAACCATTAAATTATAAATTCTAGCATCTGAACCAGCTATTATTTAGGTTCTGAACAGTTATAGTAAAAATTTATGAAATATGTAAGATACCATTCTTTTAATATACCATTATTATTATTTTTTAGGTAAAATTATATCCTATCTTTATTCAAAATATATATGTCTAAGACACTTTATTTTAAAAAATTTTACCTCTTCCACTTTTTTACCTTTTTCCCTGTCTCGACATAGACTCAAACCTACTCTTTCGGTTCAAACACGTTTTGAGACATAGAAAAACTAAAAAAAAAAGCAAAGAAAATTAGCAATAATTCTTTTCGTTTAGTCTAAAATATTATATATTATCATACTCACTATGATTTACTTTTCTTAAGTCGAATTTAACATAAAAATATCCACCGAATTGGTCTCTGCCTACAATGACTCTACAGCAAAAGTCGTCCACGAATAAGCAAAAAGTAGCCATGTGTATGTACTAGTTTAAACTGAATTGACCAAGGTTGTATAAAAAAATTTTATAGATATTTTAGAGCAAAGAGCCATATATATCGTAATATATATATTTTAGTTGGAGACCACAAGTTGAAGAAAGTGATTGGGATCAAGTGGGGTCAAAGATCCCTAAACACCACCCACACACTCTCTTTTCTTTTCTGACTTTTCCAATCTTCGGTTGGCAACTTAGCAGCCATTCCCCATACCATTTGTTCCCATCTACATTAATACATTATATAACCAAATTATCTAGTTAATTTGCAAAATAGTGACAACATTTAAAAATTCTTATATGTGACAGTTATATAACATAAATTAACTTTGATTTTACGTTTCGTTTACCTATTTTTAACATAATTTATTTTTCTACAATATGTTAAGTTTGATATCTAAGACGTTTAGTTTATCACATAACATCTTGATTAAATCCTAAATTGGAATTTCTAAATCCTATTTTTTGTTTAGCAAATTAGACGTTCGAGTAAGCTCATTGAAAACAGAATATTATGAATTAAATCCTGAATAAAAATTACTATACGTAATATAATTAAACAAAACCCATAATTATTCATTCCATAAAAGTAAAAAGAAGAATAATTGCTTCTAGAACTACAATAGTTATACTTATTTCACATCATTACCATTTATTCAGTTTGTCTTCAAATTTTGTACATCCCACATAAATTAATGACTCAAATCTTTTTATAAGATTGGCAAAAAAGTCTTTTTTTTTTTTTGGTAAACCAGTGCATTTCATTAGAAATTCAAGGAAAATTACAATAATTAATCCGGTTCATTACCGGTTAAAGACAACAGAGCCAATTTTGCTAAAGAGTCAGCTTCGGTGTTCGCTGATCTTGGCACAAAACTGAAGGTGATTTCTGAAAAATCGAGGGAGAGTATAGAAATATCTTGTAGGATACCATAGATTTCTGAGTGAAAGGATCCTTGCTTGATTAGGCAAAA
Source organism: Odontarrhena argentea (assembly GCA_900406245.1). Taxonomy (NCBI): domain Eukaryota; kingdom Viridiplantae; phylum Streptophyta; class Magnoliopsida; order Brassicales; family Brassicaceae; genus Odontarrhena; species Odontarrhena argentea. Next base: position 4,829 of record OVAF01000263.1, on the reverse strand, counting down.
AAGTCTAATTTTCCTTTTTTTGGTAAAAAAATATCAACTTAGCTAGAAAACAACCCAAAAAGTGAGACAAAGACAAGAAGATTATGAGCTTCCCCTTTCATGTCAAGTAACCAAATAATAACAACAAACCATTTTCTTGCCAAACTTAATCAAAGAAACAACAAATCTCTTGCCTTACATAACTCACTTCCTTTTTTTCCCTTATTTCAATCTCCCCTTGTCCTCCAACAAAAGATCTACACAAATTCATCTATACTTTTATACATTCTTCCAATTTTCCTCCCAAAATGTCCCGCTTTTTCGGTTTTCCATCCTCCCCAAAATCGGGTTTCGGGTCCTTACACAATTGGTTTGTCCATCAACTGGTTGTCGGCTGCGATCCTTCCCGAGCCACGGCCAGTTATCTTAAACGATCCAATGTTTGGAAGTCCCATGAAACTGCTGCTTTCTTCGCCAAGGTTTATCGATATTCTAGGCTTCCTGAGTTTTGAGGAGCTGATATCACCTGTCTCACGATCAACAACATCATCTTGGCTCTTGCTTTTGTCGTTGTTGTTGTTCTGGGCGACGACTAACTGTGCGATGGTACTTCTACAGAACGGGCAGACCGGTGGGGTCACGACTGAAGTCGTTGGGTTTGGTTTGTTGTGGCAACACAGTGCAAGTGTGCATTGTGCACACATTTGGTGACCACAGTCTTTGACTTCAATCGTACAAACTTGCTCAAAGCAAATGCAGCACAGTTCTGTATCACTCACCTATAGAAATGCGTTTCAAATGTTAATTTATGAGGTAGCGTTTTCATGTTACGAAAACATATCAAACAACTGCAAACACACAAAAAATCATTTGACGACTTGTGTCAAATAGAAGGGTGTAATATTACCTCGGACATGTTATCATCTGAGGCAGTGTCAGAGAAAGAGGGTGATGGTAACGAGAAAGTAGTACCCTTAAGGATGGTTTTCTCTCTCTCCCTGTTAGCATCCATCAGAGCCTGTTCTAGGAGCAGTTTCGCCTCATCATTAAGCTCACTTATGAACTTCAATGGCGATGGCCAGACCAAAGGCTCAGCAGATGACGGGTTAAGCAACGCGCCACATGCTCCATGCTTGTGTTTCATGGCAACCACATATGGTATCCTCCTGGAAAGAGATTTTTTAAGATTCAAATTAATCCTCTACAAAATGATAAGTGGACATTCCACTATCTAGCAATATAGATGCTACTTTATCAGTTGACTCTTGATGACTTGATTTGACTGTATGTTCTGAAACTAGCAAGAGAGAATATTTATATACCCAGACGCATCTCTCTGAAGACGATCAGCACCCCAAGCAAGCAACTTTCTGACACAATCAATAGATCCGCTTCTAGCTGCCAAATGAAGAGGTGTGCTCCCTGGAGACCTGTTCCAACAAAAATTGGAGTATTAGTCCCAATGGATTGAAATGTTGATATAAATGGAAAAAATCTCATGAAAAGATCAATCCCTTACCCATATACGCTAGTAGATGCACAAACAAGAGAACCACTATCCAACAAAACATTCACACACTCAGGACGTCTCTGCCGGGCAGCTAGATGCAACGGTGTAGCTCCCTTATCATCTCTTATGTTCACAAATCTCGCATATCCCCTGAAAAAATACAATTCCAAATTGTAAAACCTTTCCATTCAAGAGTCTTATCTAAAGAACCTGAACCAAAAAGGAAAAAAATAGAACTCACCAATGAACAGCAACAGGACTTGACTGAGCAGCTGAAAGAATAGTTTGAACACAATCAGCATGTCCATAATACGCTGCGTAATGCAAGCATGTTCTTCGATTAACCGAATCAAACATCAAAATCTGCAGATTCCCAAAAGATTTCAATCCCAAAATCCCAAATCAATTGCACAAAAGTTAGAAGAAGAACATTAAAGAAACGTTACATTAGCTCCAACTTCAGCAAGCTTCTTCACACATGAGATCCTCCCATACATCGCAGCTAACATCAACGGAGTCTACACGAACCACAAAACTCGAAAAATCAGCTCAGAGTTTTCCGAAATACACAATCTCAGATCAATGCGAAATCAGATGCCATTAAAACCTGTTTGTGACGATTCAACAAATCAGGATTCGTAAATCGCTCCAAAAGCAAACACAAAATCTGCAGAAATCGAAAAAACCATCAGAAATGCAAAAGTAACATCCGAATCAACGAAATCCGAGACCAAAACCACCAGATTCCGGCGAGATTCCGTCGAGATCTCGATGAAATGAACTAAAACTAACCTCGATCTGACCATTGGCAGCAGCAACATGAAGAAGAGAGTGACGATCATAAGGAGTAACCTGAAGCAAAAGACTCGGATCCGTCATCATAACTCTCCGTACAGTAACGATATCGCCGCACTGAACTGAAGCAAATATCCCATGCTCGGGTCTCGCTCCACAGCTCATACTCTGCCCCATCTCTCTATCAATTGGAAGCTAATAATTGGAACGACTACACCGTCTGCCACCGGTGAAGCGCTCCGCCGGATAAAATAAGCGCCACCGTGACGCAGAACGGTGGTTGGAGATTTATGGGGATGGGGGAGAAGAAGAAAGAAGAGGGAAGATTCACATTTATGTATACATTTGACATTGATAGGCCCATTTCAATATTAATTTTAAATATCTTTTTTTTCTTTTTGGAAAGTTAATTAACAAAAAAAAAAATTGGAGTTTGGGGATTTGCCCGGCGGGCAGGGTTTTTATCTTGCCCGTGTCAGTTTTGTTACAGTTACTTGCGATTTCGGGCAGCTTGTCAGATATTTTTTTTTGGGTGCCAATATCTCATCTACTTTATTTTGTTTTTGTCAATGGTGTAATTATGTTATATCTCTTTTTTCTTTGTTTTGTTTTATTGCAACGTTTGTTAAATAAAATGTGTTAAGTTAGTTAATCAAATATTTGTATGGTTTTCGTTCAATTATGGGTTATTTCTTCCATTTCATTTTTTCTTCAAAGTAAATGTCGTTTTTTTTTTTGGCATCAGTAAATGTCGTTTTATTTTCTAAAAATACCAAAGATAATTTAGTTAATAAAATTCATGATAAATTGATGTAGTGCATTATCGAATTTAGGATTTTTTTATTGTTATAAGATTTTTTTTTATTTCTATATATGTACTTTAGTTCTTTGATAATTTAATTAAATATACGATTTCAACGGTTTTAGGATCTATGTTTTTTTTACAAAAAAAAAAACCTTGTACATTCTATAAATAGATTCTGATAAATACCAAAAATAATATTTACCATATTTTGTTTTCGATAGGTATGTCGATATCTGAAAATAATTTTAGAAATTTGGTTTGTTTGGAGATATTTATACCTAAGATATATATCAATGTATATATTGTATCATGTCAATAATTTAACGAGATTCGGCAATATATGTATACATTCTTAAAACATCTAAAAATTATTGATACAATGTTATAACAAAATTTTGTCTACTTATAATAATTTCTCAAAACGTCAACATTAACGAGTACTTAGCATTTAACAAAACACACATAAACTTAATTTAGATCTAAAACCTCATAACATAAATGTTATTCCTCTTAATCGTGTCTTTGATCCAAAGCACAACCAAAATGTCAAATTGTTTTTTCACTCAAAAATTGTTTCACTCCACAAAGCCGTGATGTGCCCTTGTATTTATAGTCATGTAATGTGCGTTTTTTTCTCTTCTTCCTTTTAGCAAACTAAGAAATTTGATACTTGTATTAGGAGAATAATTTCATACATCAAATCTTCTAAATAATTCCATTATTGTAAATGGCTATGTCTATTTAATTTTATAACAGTCTATAAGACTATGACAATCTAGAGTCTTACATCTAAATGCTAATGCACCCTGCTCCATAATTATATTTTAACAAAAATAAACTCTTATAGATCCTCTCTTTCACACACACATGCATATAATTAATTAGAGCTAAAATATATGTGGTCAATGTCTATACTAAAAGCCAACAAACACCCCCACTTGAATTTTTTCTCGTCGGAGTCCAAGTGGCCGCTTAGTCGCTTCCCGATGCAAACTTCAACATCAACAAATGTTTGTTTCTCATTTTCTACAATAAGTAGTGATAAACTAAATTAAAATACTAAAAAAAATAAAAAAAATTAAGCTACTAAATAAGATTAGTCAAAGAGAGAGGTATCATAAGAACTTGGTCAAAAAAACATTTAAATAAATGGGTAAGATATTTGCATTCTATAATCCAGTTATATTTTAATGAGCAATTAGACTAAATTAAATACCAGTTAAAAATTATCATCTTTTATCATTTTTTATATAATGGTGGAGGACATAACAGTACAATACCACAAAAAAAAATGTTTTATCATGTTAACTCATTATTGTTTATTTGACACTGTTTTGTTTTGTTACATACAATTTTGATTGGTGATGTAGTTGAAAATAAAACTTATATCATGGTGGTACGTCTCCATTGAAACATATCACAAAAATTAGTAATCGATCTGTTTTTTTTAAACTGCATTTTTATATAAAAAAAAAAACTTTGGATGACAGTTTTTTGCTTTTTATGTCATTTCTTGTTCCAAAATGCAAATATTTTGTAACCATACTTTGGAGATTTAAATCTCGACACCAACAAGAAAATTTACGATAAATCTTACATTAAATTTGTATTGCAAATATCATGCAAAGCTGTCGGCAAATTATGTATGACTAAGATCTCTCATAAATATTGTTATGATATTGCATATCTTATATAATAAAGTAAGGTTCCTATCTCAACTATTCATGAGAGGCTGCCATG
>OVAF01000262.1:0-51835 GCA_900406245.1 Odontarrhena argentea | reverse complement strand
AGGCACGGAACAAGAGGTATCATATAACATATGGGAGACCTGGATGGGATGAATTTTAATCATACAACGGATTATAATCAATGTCATCAAGAGAATGTATATCCCGAAGAACAACCAGAGGTGGAAAAATCTGGACTACTACCCAATACAAGCATCTAAATAAAATTTATGAACATGATCTGGCTGGCTAAAGATCTTTCCTATGCTCAAGAAGAAATTGCAAGGTAGATTAATCCTCAATAGTTCAATGAAGACTAAAAGTCATACTTGATTGAATCATAGCCATAGGACCTGACAGCTAGGCATAAAGCAATCCACCCCAATAGCATAGAAATGCAGATGACAAACGTCATGAACCCTCCACTTAATCCGGCGAAAAAATATGCCTGAAAACGTTTCTTCAGTTAGCCATAAAACAAATAACAAAACTTGAAATAAGGTGTAAACTAAAACTGATAAAACGAACATGCGTACCGAAGTTACAAAAGCATAGAACCCAAATGCTCCCCAAAACCTTGCCTCATCAGATGTTTCCTATAAAATCAGAGTTAATAGAAATTTTCTAGTAATAGACAGGGAAGCAACTGAGACAAGAGGAAGAATAAGGACTTTACAACTTTCATTAGCTTCCTAGATGAAACACTTTGACGATGTGAGACACGATCAGAGATAGTCCTTGGAATTAAAAGACCAAAAACTGAGCAGGGGATGAACATCAAGAACGCTAAATATGAATGGGCAAACCTGCATTTCCACAATAATTGTAGTGAGTCTCCCCCACCAAAAAAAAAAAAAAAATCAAAACGCTTTAAAAACCTTTATTTGGCGTGAAATAATATGTGTAACAACGTAACAAGATATATAAAACCAACCAGCTCATGGGATAAGCAAAGAACAATCTGATGACTGAAAAGAGAACAGGGAATAAGACACCAAGTAAAATCCCAGCGGCATGGTGTATAACTCCTAATCATGCAACAATTTTACAAATGTCAAATTTCCAAAACATCATACAAGGAGGACAAAAAGTACAGTATAATAAAAAAGACTGAGAAAGTAAAAGATTGTATTTTTACCTTTCAAGAATACCCAGAAAACTGATAACCAAGGGTGTGTGGCAGGGTCCAGCATATACAAAAAGAAAGGAACAAATATGAACAAAGCCGCTGGAATGTTGTGAAGTACCATGGCTACTCTTCTTGGATAGTATACCTAATAGATTTCAGCTTGTCAAGATAGTGCAAACAAGAAATGACCAAAATATGATGGACAGAGTCAAAATCGCCCACCATGAACTGTGTTAAGTAATCAAAGAAAACAGCTCGTTCAGCCATGTCACTGTTAGCATCCACGTCGTTCGACTTTCTTTCACTAGCAACCTTTAACCTAGAACAACTTGTGAAGGCTTTGAGCACGCTGATTAAGTTCTCTCCACGTGCTTGCATGCTTCCAGGTCTGGTTAATAGATATTCTGTTAACTGAGGGTCGTACTAAATAAAAAACAATAGTACGGAAAAGCTCAACCATAATATATATACCAAAATGATGCATACAATATTCTGTCCACTGTATCAAAGGAAGTATGGTAGTAGTAACCGCCCCGAAGAAAGATAATGTCAAGCCCGGGAATGTCACCATAATCTTCTGCAAACATTCTGTAATCTGTGTCTCCAGGAATTACAGGGAAAACATCCTGGGGAATATCACATGATAACTTAAAGTCAGTGACAACTGACAAGAGTATGTGTGAGTGTCCATGAATGACATAGAGCGATAGAGAAGGAGAGAGACCTGTGCAGAACTTTGTGCCATTGGATACACTGCAGCTTGAGAGTAGACATTGGACGGCCACGAACCAGGCCCTGATTGGCAGACCAGATCTGCCAGCCATTTACATCAAGTCAAAAGTATGAGCAATTAGCACAACAGAAACTTAAAAAGAAATACTCACTGACATGCAGAAAACTTATTACTGTCCCGAGTAAGCCTAACACATATTCTCCCTAGAGTCTAAAGGCAATGTCTGTGTATCCATTAATATTCTAGAGGGAGTATGTTGAAAGAGAAGTATTTCTATATGAAAGAAGGCACTGGTCTAGAAAGATGTTTAAAGCTAAGGTTTTTATTGGTTTCAATCCTCAGAATATATACAATGAAGATCCAAGGTCCCACCATAGAACCTCATTTCATCGAGAGGAAGTGACTGACGGGGAATCGGTATTGTAATAAGTAAAAAGGTTTTATTTACTTGGAGGGAAAACAAGAATTAGACAATTGGTCGGTCCTTACCAACACCTCCTGTCCCAGAAGCTTCCACGTTTATAAAAGCTCCAATGGTGTCTTTCAACTTATGCTTCGTCACGAAGCCATGTGAGCCCTAAACAAATGACAAAAACCCACAAAACCATGCCAAGTAGGAGCTTAATTCATCGGCTTGACTCGTAACAGAAAACTAATGCATTTAGCATTCACATAACAATATCCATGTCAAAGAGTAGTAAGCATATATAGGTTACCAGCATGAAAAGCTCTTCAGCACCATTGAAGAGAAAAATTATGGGTCGAGGCGGGGCCCAACCAGAATCTACTACCAGTCTTGCTAATTCAAGTAGTGATGCTGCAAACATGGAGATGTAAATATGGCCATGAGTTACTAGTGGTTCTAGAAGGAAAATCTAAAAGAGAAGTAGCAAACGCACCAACACATGAGGCACAGTCACCAGCTCCAGGGGAGTTGACGGGGCTGTCATAATGTGCATTTATTAATACAGATGCATCAGTGTCATGAGAATGCACTGAAGAGATACTGCAAGGAAAGGACAAAATGGTGTTAATAAGTGGGGACAATCAATAACTATTGCAGACTACTGATGACTGAGAGAATGAAAAAATAGTAACAAAGTGCAAAAGTCTCCTGCACAATAAATACAAACCAGAAATCTTAAAAATTCTGCACATTCTCAGCCAAACAAACAACTATGTTCACTCATCCCCAAAAAAAGGCAAAAAATTCAATGTCAATTGGTTTTACCAGTACAGAGCAACTGCAACATCTATGAAATATTAAAAATTGTAAAGAAGAATACCGCATAAGAATGTTTGTATGGTTTCTGTATCCCAGAGAGATGCTGTGGCCAAGAAACATCATGCTAAAGGAGCCATCCACCTGAGTCTCCTCCACCTCAACTCTATACAAAAACAAAGCATTCATCTTTTCCAAGCTTGGAATCAATTTAATATACATATATATATATATTTCCATAGAATTGGTTGGAGTGATAAATCTCAGCATTATTATTAAACAACTAAGGCCACCACTTTCTATGACTCGGTCAAAAAGCTATAAAGGGAAGACAAGAAATGAAAAGAACAAACCTTAGATTAGGGCCAGCTCTGTCCTTGACCATCTCCAACTGCTTTTTAATGTATATTGCAGCTTCTCTAAGCCCAGGACTTCCTTCCTACAAAACCCACAGGATCAGGTTTTTTGGCGTTATGAACGAGAAAGAGATGACGGCGAATCCACCTGGCGACCACCGATCTCCTCGGCCAAGACGCGGATGTGTTCGACGGCTCTAGCTTCGGAGAACCGATCGAAAGGAGCGTCGGAGGGAAGCGGCGAGATAAATTTCATGTGGAGGACACAGTACACAAGCGATGTCATTAAGGCGTAGAGGAAGACGATTGAGAAGAGGAACTTGAGACCAGTCACTTCTGCAGAGCTCATTCTCCAAAACGCCATTTTGGATTTTCGAATCTCCCGAGTTTTAAGACAACGATAGATCGGAATCTGTTTTGTAGGAACGGAACCGTAAAGGTCGTCGCGAGAGAGAGAGAGAGAGAGAGAGAGAGAGAGAGAGAGACTGTTTAGGTGAAAGTGGGTCCAAAAGTTCTTCACGTTTTTCTGGTTACATCGAAATTTATTTTTTTGTCGTCTCTACGTTTCTTTAATCCAAGGATGTCAGTATCAAATTATCCTTCATTTCGTAGAGATTTGTATAACCGATTTATTTAAGATTAATATCATTGGAGTTATGACCTCATAAATTTGAAACAATCTGCATGTTTATAGACACTTGTCAATACCACAAGTGACACTGTTCTTGTCTTTTGACTCTTTTACATATGATGCAACAATTGCAGATTGTGTTTAAATCTACTTTTTTTTCTAATTTGTATGTGAATCTTGATGGAAATCTCTTTTGGACCATGGCGTTGGTCATTATTTCGGCGTCTTGTTCAGACAACTTAGATGTTGGAATATCCGAACTTTGGATTCTTTGTCGTGAGCACTATAACAAAAAAGTGTATTCGTATGTTCAAAATGGTGGCCGTTTGAATGAAAAATGGTTGTCCAAAGTTAGTGATTTGGAAAATTTGTAAAGTTTGAAAATTTGGTTAAGCATAAAAGCTAGCAAATTTCCTATATTATAAACATGAGGTGAAAATCTTTTTCTTTGTATATGGAAAATTCTAAATATGCTATGGTATATTATCGAAAGGAAATTTCAACCGCGCACGTATCAAACTGAGCAATTCGGATCGGACCGGATTCGAGATACGAGATAATGATTAATAAACCTATTATTTTTGGGTCAAAAATCATTTTATCTTTGGCCTTATAAAACATAAATTTAGTAATATTTTATTAAATCACAAAAATATTCTCTCTAATTTTAATTAAGTAATGTAATATTTAACAAATTGATTATTTGTCATTAAGCTAAGACTGACTTCAATGTCTTAGTAATTAAAAAACATAAGTTTGACCGTAACACGAGACAACAACTTCTTCACTTTTTTTTTTACTTTTAATTTTTGATAGTGCAATATGGTTTATGGTTCGTTAGATTCTATTCCCAAGTATTGGAAGCCAAAAACAAATACAGTAGTTGTAATTTACGACTCTAATCGCTATAGAATTGTCACATTACGGAAAAAAATTTAAGTTCAAAGAGATCATTAAGATCTCGACTCATGCTTTCCGGACAATCATCTTTTAAGCTTTCGGTATTATTATATATTATATTTTGTTCTACATAATATTTTTTACAAGATATCAAATTATGCCTTTTTGCAATTTTGGATCTTACAAATCAATACAATAAAAGTTGGGTAGCCCTCACCAGCCACTGACAAATTATGACATCAACACTTTTTGTAATAGGAACCAATCAAAATATTTGTTTGGCATGTCAAATGATGCAATTGTTTCACTATTTTGGCATTTTCCAAAATCAGGAGCAATCAAAGCTTCATTAAGAGTAAGTTCATAAGTCACCCAAAACTATTTCACAAAGTATAATGATCCACTTCAAACTTTTAGTTGAGTGCTGTAGAAAGTATGTGTTGTATAGGAAGCAATATGAAAGATATGGAAGAAATAAAAATATGAAAAATATAAAAAAAATGAAAATAAATATGAAAAATACAAAATGAAAAATATGAAAAAAAAACTCGCACTGCATAAAAATATATAACACACATTAAAATACAAAACAAATACAAAAGTTAAAAAGAAAAAAAAATGGACCATTCAAAAATTAAAAATTAAAAATATGAAAAAAAAACATAAAAAAAGGCGATGAGAGCATTTAAGTGGTGTAGTACTTTGGAATTTAATTTAATATTAATTTATTGGGAAATTTTCTAGAATGACTGAAAATTTAAATCATTGACTAGAATGTTTTTCAAATCTTTTTGTTTACTGATATGACTTTTGTATCTTTTTTGCCCTTTTACAAAAAATATATTTACAAAAATGTCATTACTATATTTTACACGTCAGTCGAAATAAAACTGTCATATCAGTGGCAGATTTACGTAGAAAAAAAAAAGTACAAAATAAAATCTATCGTGCCTTTGAAGGCAAACTTATTTTTAGCTGACAAACTTATTTTGGATGACAGATTTATTTTTTTTGTTAGTAGATTTATTTTGAAAAAACTGTTAAACGACATAACAGATTTATAAAATTTAATAGATTTATTTTATCTTTGGCAGATTTGTTTTATTCCAACAAACTTAATATTTTGGAATGACAGACTATTTAATTCATGAGACGACATATTTATCTAGTAGAATATATGTGGTGACAGATTTATATTAAATGTCTGTCACACGAGATTTTAATTGTAATTACCAGACTAACTCATATGTGGTAGCAGACTTTTAAAACTTTGACCACAGACTTTTTTCTATTGACAGACTTTTATATAAGTCCGTGACAAAACAGATTTACAAAGTTTAACATACTAATTAGTGTACTAATTCATGGTAGAGTTTTGTAGATGCTATTGCAGATTTTCTAGAAACAATAACAATATATTTATTTCATGACTGTAAATTTAATTTCTTATGTAAAATTTGTGGTATTTTTTTTGTTCTTTGTATGACATAAAATTGAAAAAAAATTATGAAACCCAAAAGAAAACAAAGAGAAGGAGAGGAAGAAGAGACCGGAAAGGGGGAAATAAAATTTAGATCTAAATAATTTATTAATGTTCTTTTTATTAATTAATTTATTATAATATATAATATATCCCTTTAAGTTAACTAAATAATATATTTTAGATCTAAATAAAATTAATATTGAGTGGTACAAATAGTAATATTGGGATAAAAATAAGGGTATTACGTCTTTTTACAAAAGATTTGAGTCATTTGAATAAGTCTGAGGCGAGTGAGTTAATCTAGTAAAAATTTCAAAGATTTGGGTCATTCTGAGTAATTTTTCATTAATTTATTATCTGAGACTTATTAAGAATCTGAGAGTAATTTCATTTAGTGAAATTGTAATATTCAACGAGTTTCTAAAAAATATATAAAATTTTTGATTTTTTTATTAATTTGTCTAGAATAAAATAAACTCAAATTGGTACATCTAAATATACAAGCACTACAAGAAATTTGGCATTTGATAGCGCATAAAATTTGCTATCATAGGTGATCCATAGCGTTTTAATGAACGTTTTGACATCCGGAGCTATGACAAAATTTATAATATATAATCAATTAAATATTTCTACCTATTGGAGATAGGATTTGGACTACTAGGGACTTGATGTCTCTCTATAAACTTTACAGTTTGTGAAATGAGCCGAGAAAACTTGTAAAAATTGTGAACATTGAAATCAAAAAAGCAAAATCCATCTTGATAGAGAAAATGATTAGAAAAACATATTCCAATAAAAACGTGAGATCATGTGACTACCTAGCTAATCGAATTCTAGGTCAGATAAATAATAATAAAAAAAATTGGAACTACCATTAGTTGTAGTAAAGCTAGAGACCCATTCCCTCGTGAATCTCATAGTGGCTTTTCTGTATAATCGGAGTTAAGAACAAGATCCGAGACGGGGTGCGAAGTTTTCTCTATGTCTTCAGATATGGTGATTCTAAGATCAAGAATGAGGGAACAAATCTTGTTCTCAACGTGACACAAATAGGTTGAAGAAGAAAGATAGCATGGGGTTAAAGTTAAGCTAGAAGCAATACATGTTCTGATTCACACACATGCATCGAGCTTCCTAAAGGATTGTTTCCTCCTCCGATTCGTTCTCTATGCCGTTTCACAACAAAATCTCTACTAAGCGTCAAGACGGATGTCTCCTCCTCACTTTGGCTGAAATCAACGACGAACCAAGTAACGAGGAGACATAATGAAGAATTTCAGGAGCACATCAACATCTCAATCTCCATAAATTTTTTCATTTTGGATATTCGGAGAAGGAGAAAAAAATAGGATTTAGGGTTTCAAACAAGAAGAAATATGCTTAGACAGAAGAAGAGATGAGAAGATTGACATAACTTGAGAGTGGAAGACAAAGATAATCTGAGAATTGTATTCATGGAAGAATAAATCTAAGAGGATCTGTGTTTTTTTTTTTTTTTTTTTTTTTTTTTTTTTTTTTTTTTTTTTTTGAGTTTTGCGGTGAATGGAAAAAAAGAAGAAGCATGTTTTATCTTTTTGCTTAGAACTTAGGTGGAAAACAATTTTTTATTTGGCTGAAATGTTACCGCTTCTTATCATTTTAGGCTCTTAAACCAATTTAGTTTCCCACTTACTGATTTCATGTTTAGCATTTTTAAAATGCTATTATATGATAACTCAATCTCACATTCAATCTATTATAGCAGTTACGAAAATTGTGTTATCGCAATGTACTATAAAAGCCAAATTTCTTATAGTGAAGATTATATATATATATATATATATATATTATACATATTAAGTTTCATAAAATTTGAATTTATTTCATAATACGAAAAAACAAACTTATCTTGGAGCTCATATATAAGCAGAGATCTTTCAACTTGCAGAGAGTGTATATTAGACTTTTTAGTGATTTGGTCCAATTATGTCACTAGTTAAAGCTCTCCCTTACCAACACAGAACATAAGTTATGAAGATTTTGGATTGTAACCTATTAACAACAAAATATAAATGAGAGATCATGGAGTTTTTGGTTCAAGGAGAGTGGGGACTTACTTGAATGGAAGTTTGAGGCATTCCTCAAGTGCAAAATCAGCAAAGTCTTTAAGAATGCCAAAAAATCATCATCAGGACCAAACCTAAAGATGGCAAATAATGTTGGAAACACAAAGGCAAACTTCATAAGGATTTGCATTAAATTTTCTTTTTCATCAAAAGGAATGATAGAAATACCATTACAGTCTATGTGATTCCATCCATCTAAATGGTTTCTCCATAAAAGGTGAAAAACCTGACAAAATCAAACACAATGATAAACAACGAATGTCAGACATTTGATCTTCAACTATAAAGATCGCAATACAAGTATTAGTCCCTATCACATCAGGAAAAAACATTAGGCACTGTGTTAAGAAAAACAACAAAAAAGTTTGATGATTTAAAAAAACGAGAAAAAGATCATTGAGAAAAAAAATAGTGAACCGAATCCACATATTTTGATGATTTTGAAGTTTGTGAAATTCAAGAAGCTGAATCTGTAGATGTCGAGACATTCAGAGAAAAACTCTTCAAACCAACAATGGAATGAGTGGATTTTGGAGTAATTTTTTCGAAACAACCATCGAGTTCTTGAATCAAACACTAGAACATAAAAAATTAGATTGCAGTCTACTAGAAAATGACGATATCAAAAAGATTTCGAGCTCAATATATAATACCACGTTGAGATTTAGAATTGATTTGAGAGATAACAGAAAGGAAAGCTTGTTAGAGTAAGAAGAAAATATTCTTAATGTATGAATCTCATTGTGTAAGCTGTAAATGTATATATACTAGATTTATGTACAATTTAACCAACTCTAGTCAAATTATATACAATTCCTGAACCAGATTTATGATCTCCGATAGTCTTCACAAACAGGTAACTCCACCACATTTAAGATTCACCCTTACATTCCATTGATGGTGTATTTAGACCTATATAGTAATAAATTTTGAAAATCATGAAAGAGAAAATTATGGAATATTAGTGGGTGGTATTCAATTCAAGAATTTAATTGATTTTGAAAGAATTGAACATTCTATCAGATTCTAGTGTTATTCAATTATCTATTTTTTCAATTCTATTAAATTCTTGTGTTATTCAGTTTCTGGAATTAAGAATTCCACTAAAATCTAGTGTTATTCATTTATACGACAGCTTTTATCACTTTGTCATTTCAAAAGAATTTAATAGAATTCTAATGAAAAATTATGAAGAATCAATTCTCACCTATTTTCCTAGTATTTTGATGGAATTCTACAAAATCTAATAAAAACCTTTAGAATCCATTGTTTTACAATTCTAATGAAATCTAAAATTGTTAGAAATAATACTTGGTCTCTAGTACTTTCTTTTTTTGGTCCTCATGTCTCTAGTTAAATTATAATTGTTTTTTTACTTGTAGAAAGTAGAAACATTGTGTTTTTAAGTCTGTTTTGTTACACATAAACGTAAAAAATATTGCAACTTATATAAAGGGAGAAGGATATAACATGTTTTATTCTTTAAATTTTGTCATCCTTGTCACTTAATGTGTGAGAACCACAAAACAAAAGCACAAGTTTTTCATCGTTACCTCAACTCTAGTGGACAGTAATTTTATTATGGAATTTATAAATATGGATGTTATTAACGAATGCTAATTGCTAATTACGGTATTGTTTTTCATTTGCTTTGGTATTCATAAGTGTAATTTTTTTTTATAATCCTCCGAGCAAATATTAAATAAGTAAAAATGTATAGATTTCAAATTAAGGTAGGGTCCACTCAGAGCAACGAACTTGTGTAGCGTTTGTACGTGACTGTATTAGCCTGTAGGACGTTAGATGTAATTAGTCGATACTGCCCCTACTATCATCAGTAAATACCAACTTACCCCTAAATAATTTGTCGTCTACTCTCTCTCTGTTATAAACTGGAAACGAGCTCTGCAGAGACTGTCACTACCATTTCCATTTTCTTTTTCAAAACTTCTCTTCTCTCTGAGATTACTGCTACGAAGAATCACCTTCATACCTCTGGCAAAAATGGTGAGGAGATGACGCCGATCATCAATTTCTTCTTCTCTCCGTTTTCTTCTCTTAGTCTAGGGAGTTTTCGCTCTGTTCCTCTCAGTCTGAGTTTAGTGCTGTGTTTCTTTATTCTCTCAGGTGATGGCTCAGAAGCTGAAGGAAGCTGAGATCACCGAGCAGGACTCGCTTCTTCTGGTAAGCTACGCCATCATCGAGCTCTTCATTTTTGTTTCTTAAGGATTTGTGAAATTTCTCGTTCCTTCCTGGTGATTTTCGGAGATACTGATCTAGATCTAGTTTACATATCATCTACAGGAATTTCGTCTCTTGATTCTGCTTTGTTTCACTCCGATTGATATATTTTGTTTTTGTTTTTGCTTAATATTGTAAATCGTGAACTGTTTCGACGTTGTTGTTGTAGTTCCTTTTACACCACCGACGTCTTTGATTTGATCGTCGTTTTTTGTTGAAACAGACTAGGAATCTGCTCCGTATTGCTATCTTCAACATCAGTTACATCAGAGGCCTCTTTCCTGAGAAGTATTTCAACGATAAATCGGTTCCTGCTTTAGGTGAGACTCTAATCTGGAAATTTTAACAGCTCTAACTCTGGGATCTAAAGAAATCCAGTTCGAAATCAATTTCTATAATGGCGCATCCTTTTGAAACAAATAACAGATATGAAGATCAAAAAGCTAATGCCCATGGACGCTGAATCACGCCGATTGATTGATTGGATGGAAAAAGGTTTTTAATACTAAAACGATTTTGGCATTTTACGGCTAATTTCAACTGTATCCTCGTTTCTCTTTGATGCTTGTTTCCTCTTCATGGAATCTAGGAGTCTACGACGCGCTGCAGAGGAAATACTTGAAGACGCTCATGTTCTGCATCTGTGAATCAGTCGATGGTCCAATGATTGAGGAATACGCATGTAAGTTGTATAGTCCGAATATTTGATACCCAGCTTTTATATATATTCATTATTAATTGATGAATGGCCTGTGTTACTGCAGTTTCTTTCGACTATCCAGATTCTGACGGCCAAGATGTTGTGATGAATGTCAATCGCACTGGAAATAAGAAACATGGAGGAACTTTTAACTCAACTGCTGACATTACCCCAAATCAAATGAGGTGCACTGTTGGGATATTTCTTTTCTAATTTGTGGGCAACATGGTTCTTTTTTTTTGTGGCATGATTTATAGTTTTCATGATTGTATTGAAATCAGGAGTTCAGCTTGCAAAATGGTTCGAACGCTAGTTCAGTTGATGAGGACTCTCGACAAAATGCCAGATGAGGTATTGAATATTCTTACTAACTTCCAAGAGTGTTCCATGTACGCCAGTTTCCAAATTGCTAATGTATTACTACTTTTTGCTTTTGTTCCAGCGCACCATAGTGATGAAGCTTCTATACTATGATGATGTGACGGTATGGTTATAGTCTTCCTAAATTCTGTGAACCGTGTGTATTATTATGATCTTTATGCAGCTTGAATATGAACATCTTCTGTGGAACAACTCTGGTTTCTAATATTTTGTGGTTAATTTCCTCTTTTTCTGATTGGTTCTACACACTTATAAGTTATATAACACATACAGGCCCCTTTGAACTGGTTGTGCTCGCATACAAGTTTTTGCTTTCTTTTGGATAATGTCAATGCGTTTAACTGTCCTCTAGTCTGCTTAAATTGGCTGCCCATAAGAACGACTGATAGCTGTTATCTTATCTTGCAGCCACCAGATTACGAGCCACCTTTCTTCAGAGGTTGTACAGAAGACGAAGCTCAGTATGTATGGACAAAGAATCCTCTGAGAATGGATATCGGGAACGTTAACAGCAAACATCTAGTTTTAACGCTAAAGGTAACGTGATCGAAGAATACGTAACTCTTATTCCCTAGACATGTATCGTGTGATTTTTATGATGTTAATCCATTATGGATGATCTGTGTAGGTCAAGAGCGTGCTTGATCCTTGTGAGGATGAAAATGAGGACATGCAAGATGTTAGAAAGTGTACAGGACCTGATTCTATTCATGATGACCAGCCTTCTGATACAGATAGCGAGGTTAGCAAAGACTTTTATTTGCTCATATGCTTTTTATGCATATCTTTACATCATATATACATTACACTGCTGTGACAAAAATTTAATGTTCATTGCTGTTATCAGATCAGTCAAACACAAGAGAATCAATACATCATGGCACGAGTAGGTAATGATGAACTAACAAATCATTCTATGCTATGCCAGTCTTGTAAAGCTTTTGTTAAACTGAGTAAACTTTACAATGTGACAGAGAAACAAGATGATGGTAATGGAGAGGTCGATGAAGGTAAAATATTATATAAAAATTAGTCCAAAATTTTGAATTCATGGAAGAAGAAAAGCTTCTTCTAATATCTCTTATCTGTGGAATGCTCTAAGATGACACACAGGATCCAAATGAAAATGAACAGCAGTTAGCAAGGGTGAAGGACTGGATCAACTCCCGTCACCTCAATACTCTGGAGCTCACAGATGTTCTTTCAAACTTTCCAGATATCTCAATAGTAATGAATTTCTTCTTCATTTCCACGATATATAACTGAGCCCTTGCATATTTAGTTCCTGCAATTTCCAATAGCTAAGGCACTCTTTTTTGTTATTCCAGGTTCTCTCTGAAGGTAAATCAAGGCTTGATGAATATCACTAGGCATAAACACGCTTAAAGCATCAGATATGATGATGATAAATACAGTTTGCTAACTACTATCTACTGTTAACTAAAGAGTATGTCTTCCTCCACTAACTGCTCACATCCTGACTTTCAGAAATCATGGATCAGCTGGAGAAGGAAGGGGTTCTTACAAAAACAGGGAAAGACACGTACATAAGAAAGAGAGATAAGGTGTTTAACTCATCCTCACATTTACGTATGAGTTTCTCTTCGTTTTCTTATAATTTTGTTTTCGTTTAATTTCAACCAAATGTCATCAGCAGACACCAGAGAGCGAATTCACCTTTGTGAAAGATGAAGCCGATGGTAAAACTGATCCAAAGGATGGAAAATCAGTAGCTCCTGAAGACTACATGTACATGAAAGTGAGAGACTCTGACTTCATACTCTATGTTTGATAAAGAGGCAGATAGATAAAATATTGGTTGAATGGAGATAAACCATTGATACATGGTTTTTTCATAGGCTCTATACCATGCTCTTCCGCTGAAATATGTGACCATTACAAAGCTTCACAACATGCTGGATGGTGTAGCCAACCAGACAGCAGTTCGGAAATTAATCGATAGGATGACTCAAGAGGGATACGTGGAAGCTTCTAGCAACCGAAGGCTAGGTTTGCTACCTCTGTTCAGATTCTTCTCTTTTAAGGTTGTTGAGTATCATTATTCCTCATTAATGTGATGTTTATATTCAGGGAAGCGTGTGGTCCATTCCAGTCTAACAGAGAGGAAACTAAGTGAAGTCAGAAAGGTTCTTGCCACAGATGATATGGTAATACAACTTCAAAAACTGGAACGACAAATCCTTAGGCATAGCTTTCTAATGTGAAAGTTTTCACAGGATGTCGATGTTAATGAAGCTATAAACAAGACGAATGGGTTAGAGGCGAACGGGCTAGAGGCCAGAGTAACCGCAGGTATATTCATGTTTGCAACCAAGTTTTTTTGCGGTGTTAACTGATATCTGATGTCTCACAAAAAGACATTTTTGAATCAAACAGATGTATCTACTTGTGGAGGCATCCACTCGATAGGCTCAGACTTCACACGTACAAAAGGAAGATCTGGGATGCAGCAGAATGGCTCAGTTCTAAGTGAACAGACCATCTCCAAGGCTAATAACACTCCAAGTAGCTTTAGAGCACAGGTTAAATTCACCACTGCATGACTAAGTCCTATTGTGTCTATTGAAGTGTACCTAATTTTGTGATTGTGACACAGCCTGTGGCTTCCACGGAGAGTTTTGCGGTAAATGGAGTTGCTGCTAATAACTGCAGGGACCGCGACACAGCCGATTGTAGCCAAGCCTCACAGGATAAGCGTTCCAGGAAAACAAGCATGGTCTCTTACACTAAACCACTTACTCTCACTGCGATTTCAACTTTGAAGTTACATGCTGGAACTGACAAATATGTCTTTTTTGGTTCTTGTGATTGTTTATCAGGTGAGAGAGCCTATTATACAGTACACAAAGCGCCAGAGATCTCAGGCTAATTGAAGATACCTCTATCAAACACAACAACCACCTTCCTCGGTGGTTATGATATTATCTAGCTACTCCATAATCTATAAGCTCACCTGATACACTCGCTTTATTACTCATTTCCCCCTTTGGACTTGGTTTTGGTTCCTACAAGACTATTATTATTATTATGCTCTAAAGTATTCTAGATTTGCGGTTTTGGGGAAAGAATTACTGCATAATTTTTGGCAAAAGTGAATTAAAATCCCGTTAAGTTAATCCTTTTGTCGATTTTTCGTATCATCTACATTCTTATGAAACAAATATGGAGTATAAATTTTTCCTTTTATTCAATTCCCTCCCTCTAAAAAACCTATAAAAATGATACTTTGAGCAACACAATGGTAAGCGTACAAGTGTCCGTGCCAGAATCCCCTGGAAAATCTTGGTCACGCGGAGCCCACAGGTAAAGATCCAGAAAAATCCACACACGACGCGCCTATAAAGAAAATGATTCTTTATTGGGCCCACACCTCCCCCGATCTAATCTCAACCGTTGATCACGTGAGGGAGCCCGTTCCTCTCCTCTGATATTAACCAGTCCTCAACGTGCTGTGAATGAAGATACTTTACTGTTTCATCACAGCACAGAGAGAGAGGCGACAACTCTGAAGCAAAAAGAAGATCCAACCACAACAAAAAATTAGGTAAAGGATATCATCACTTTCTTGGTCCGGAGTGGAAAATTCATCTGTCGGTGGTTTGTTTGTTGTAGATGGAGACGGAGAAGCAAAGCAAGGAGGTAGAGTTGAAGCACCTAGGGTTCGTGAGGATTGCAGCGATCCATATTCTGGTTTCCGTCTCAAATCTCTACGAGTACGCCAAACAGAACTCCGGTCCTCTCAAATCCGCCGTGGGGAAGGTGGAAGGAGCCGTCACCGCCGTCGTCACCCCTGTCTACCACAAATTCAAAGATGTTCCACAGACTCTTCTCATCTTCCTAGATCACAAGGTAAACCTTCTTGATTTGATTCTTTATCAATTGAAAAAAAAACTTCATCGATTAGACCGCCTCTAGATCTGATGACGTAATTTTACTTTGTAAGGTGGGTGAAGTTTCATACAAGTTTGATAAGCATGCTCCTCCAGTGGCTAAGCAAGTGGTAAGCCTAGCACATGTATTGGTCCAGAAGACAACTGAAAAGGCTCAAGGCTTTGTCAAAGAGGCTCGTACCGGTGGCCCCAAAGCTGCCTTTTGCTATGCTGCGAAAGAGTACAAGTGTTTCGTTTTGACCAACTCAGTCAAAGTTTGGGCCAAACTTAACCAGTACAAACCAATTCATGCAGTCGGGGCTAAAGCTTTGCCACTCGCTGCTAACTTGTCTGGTACGTACAATGATTTGGTGACGGATATGTCCCAGATGGGTTACACTGTGGCTGCTTATCTTCCTTTGGTCCCTGTTGATGACATCGTAAAGGCCTATCAAAAGGAAAATGCTGCACCAGAAAAGAAGGGAGGGGACGCTAATTCTACTATCAGTGGAAACAAATCATCATCTGATTCCGACAGTGATTGAAAAATTGTATGATTTTGTTGCCTCTGGCAGAGTTTGGTTTGGTTACTTGTGTATATGATCTTAGAACCTACCTATCTTTTGTTTTCATCCATCTCAGAACTTGGATAATCAGTAGTGTTTCATTTCTTGGTGATGTGAAAATGTAATGTGTGTTTCTCATCTTCTTTCAAACAAGAGATTTATATTTAATAACAAAACTCAAAACAACATAAAAAGTTATCAAATTTCAGAGAGAAGATCCATACAGACCATATATCCAAAATAGAGATGGGAAATCAAGACAAATATATCAAGGCCAATCATTTATCACATCTTTATTATTTGAGTTTGTACCACTCTTCCAGAACAAAAGGGAGTACGATTCTAGGGTAATCGCTTGAAAACAGACATGCATCCATCCACACTACAAAACACATCTCGTTTGTTTCTGCACAAGGAAAAACACGAAGGGATCAAAATTGATTTCATTTATATTAACAACAGCAATGGTAGTCATGCTTCGAGTAAAAACAAGTTAATAAAGCTGATACTGTATCAAATAAGAAGAAAGCTTATTCAACTACAACTGTTAAAGAGAAGAGACGAAGAATATAATTCACTCCCAACTAAGCAAGCCAGGCAAGTATGAACTAGGCAGAGCAAACCACCAATATCATTACAATTCAGACCATCAATTTCAAACACTAATATAAAAAGCACTACAATGAAGCACTAGTTAACATCAGAATTCGTCCAACACAAAATAGTTAAAAGCACATATGGACATCTAAGAGACAAAAGCAGCGATTGAAATGCAACTGACCAATGGTTTGAAGATGAAGAAGATTTGTCCTGAAGGAGATCATCATAAGGATCCCTTCTTCCAGCGACCTGACTGATCTGAGGATCCCAACGAAGCTGAGCATTGTGACGCTCAAAAGTCCAGAATCCATAAGGACGAATAGGCAAAGCCCACATCTCCTTCATCTTCTTGCACCTCTCGTGCATCTCATATATGTGCTCTCTCGCTCTCCTGTCTCTCACCTCCGGATCCTCCATCAGCCTTAGCACCAAATTCTCCGCGAATTCCATTATGAAACCCATCTCCTTCCCCAAATCACTGCAATCGATTAGGGTTTCCATCAAATTCAATCCATTGATTCCATAACCTGGGTCCAGTTCCACAACAGTACAATTTGGTCCCCCAACCTAGATCTAGGTCAAGTTTCTACGATCCTATATTACAGCAACCTCTTCACCTAAATCTTATGTGTTAGAGATCGACACGAACCCTTTGAGATATAAGAAGACTTACGTTTAGATACGAAACCAGACAAGGAAGATCGTTGAAGCTTTTGCTTCGGTATCGTCACAGAGTTTTTGAGAGACGAGCGAGTGATGAGGAAGAAAACATAAATCTGATGGAAATGAAAACTACGTGTCGTTTCATACTCAAAAACACGGAAACAAGACGTTTTTATGTTCTGAAAACGCCACACGGTTTACATACAGACACAAATGTAATGTATTTTGGATCTGTACGTTATCAAAAATTTTCTATACATGTGTTTTGAAACTGCGTGTCGTTACATGTACTATGTAATGTAATATTTTGACACGGCATGACAAGAAGTTTTTACTTTTTTTCGGTGTGAGATGGGTCTGATAATTGAAAAAAACCACTGTGCGAGTCTCTTCGTCTTCTTCAAGAAAACCAACTAAAAAAAACACAGAGTAATAGCTGTGCTTGTGATCGTAGCTGGAAAACGGAGTGGTTCTGTTTAAGCTAGAGCTCAACAATCTCCAGTATGATTTTTCTCACTATAATGCAAATTAAACTTGAAATTTTTTTATTTCTGATATCGGCCATACTATATTTGATTGATGGTGTTTTGTACAAGAATTATTCAAAGTGGAAAGCTAAGATGTTATGTTGACAGGTTTGTCTCTGTGTTGGGACGGACATGCATCACATCAGCTTTAGCACAGAAATGGTAATGTCACATTTACTAATTCAGATTGTTTTTTTTTTTTTTAATAAAGACGGGTAATGATTTGATGTTTGAGTTAATGAAGGGTGATCAGGAACAACACTCAGAAGTATATTGTAACACTGATGACGAGATTGATAACTTCCAGTCATCTCCTGTGCCTTGTACCTCTGTTAAACCAGAGGATGTTGTAAGTTCTCATTCCTGATTTTCTAGAGACCAAAGGTCCTAACTTGTTTGTGACTAATGTGGTTTTCCTTCTTGTATAATAAACATTAGACAAACTCTGATGAGATGGTTGCGAAGTTTATCGATATGGGGTTTTCATATGAATCGATTGCTAGAGCGATCAAGGACACCAATGGTTAGCCTTTCTTTTCGAGCTAGTGTTGTGTCTGATATTTTCATTTCTTAAATTTGTCAATTAATGCAATGCTGATAATTTGTAGGAGCGAATTCGGAACCTGACCTAGTTCTTGAAACTCTTCTCAAGTATTCTGTGAGTTTTTCTTTTTTTTCATTTAATGCTTGTATATTTCTAAGTTTATCTCTTGTGGTCACAGTATGGTTATTTGTAAACACTATCATGCCATCTATTGATATTTGCTAGACATGTAACTTTAACTACATTCTCTGTTTCTTTGTGAAGAAGAGCTCTGAAGCTACTTCTTCAAAATCTCAGATCATAGATCCTCTTATTGCCATGGGTTTCCCAGAGGAATCCGTGATAAAGGCTATACAAGACTACGGTAGTGGCATATCTCTCGCTCTTTTTCTTTTAAGGAGCTAGGAGAATCTAACGCAACTTTTGGGCTGTCATTGATCGTACGCAGGAGATGAAATTGTAGACAAGATAACGGTAGAAACTATAGATGAGATAACAAGCATTCTTCTGAGTAATGCAGTAAGTATATATATATTGTTTCCTGAAATTATATCACAATAGTTCACGTAATAAAGTTTTTCGTACTGTTTTGTAGAAGGCAGAAAAATCTCATGAAACAGAGGATAAAGACATCAACATTAGCTTGTCATCAGATAATAATGATGATGATGATGATGATGATGATGATGACAATCTTTACTCAGATTTGTTTTCCTCAGATGAAGAGGTATACTAATATTTTTTCCGTAGTTCCTGAGCGTTACTGATTATATAACATCTACAACATATTTTGTCTCATCTATTTTGGGAAAAATGACAGTTAGAACTAGACTCCTCCCATGAAGACAGTAGATTGCAAGCTTTAATCAAAATGGATTATTCGAGGCAGGAGGCTTCTATAGCTTTAGAGAGATGTGGTAAACTCTCGCTTATTTATCTTTCATGACACTTAAAAGGGTCTTATTTGTCTATTCTAATCTTTAAGATGTTCATATGTTTTTTTTTTAATCATAGACTCAATTAAGTTCATGGCACTTATTCATGTTGCTTCTCAATCTTTTTAGGAGAAAGTGCTAGTGTCGCAGACCTTGTAGACTTCATTGGCGCTGCTCAGATGGCACGGCAGTTTGATGAGTTTTTTGCAGTTCCAGATGAAGAAGAGGTAATAAGTTTAAGTATCTTCATGACACTAAGACACCCATAAAACTTTGTGTGACTTAACCCCTCTATAAGTTATGTAGTTTTTGCAATTTTGTTTATGGCTATCAGCCTTTTGAAAGCTTGACTTCTCTCTGTGCAGCGAAGCATTCACAGCAAGAAGAGGCGAGCATACAATGAGCCGCCAGGAAGAGAGGGAAAGCCGAATACTGCCATGGCCAGTGATGATGAGCTCATCCGTCTACCAAATCCGATGATCGGGTTTGGTGTACCTAACGAACCCGGACTTATGACTCACAGACCCGTCCCAATTCCAAATGTTGCTCTTGGCCCGCCGTATTTTTATTACGAGAACGTTGCAATGACACCTCAAGGGGTTTGGGCGACGATCTCCAGCCATTTGTATGACATCGTGCCTGAGTTTGTGGACTCCAAGTACTTTTGTGCCACTGCAAGGAAGAGGGGTTACATCCACAACCTCCCCATAAAGAATAGATTTCAAATTCAGCCTCAACCACACTATACAATACAAGAAGCCTTTCCCATGATGAAGAGATGGTGGCCTAGTTGGGATGATAGAACAAAGTTGAACTGTTTGTTGACTTGTATCGCTAGTGCCCAGCTCACAAACAACATACGCGCTGAGCTTGAAGCATACGACGGGGAGCCACCTGTACATGTGCAGAAAGATGTCCTCAATAAATGCAAAAGATGGAATCTTGTGTGGGTTGGTAAGAACAAAGTTGCCCCGCTTGAGCCAGATGAGATGGAGAAGCTTTTAGGTTTCCCAAGAGATCATACTCGAGGGGGTGGTATTAGTAAAACTGCTCGCTACAAGTCTCTCGGCAACTCATTTCAAGTATAATTCTATAACTTGATTAATCTAGTTGTGGTTTTAAGCTTAAGGGATCTAAACGTTTGCTTTTTTTTATATTTAGGTGGATACTGTTGCTTATCACTTGTCTGTGCTAAAGCCTTTGTTTCCAAATGGAATAAACGTCCTTTCACTTTTCACGGGGATTGGCGGTGCAGAAGTGGCGCTTCATCGTCTTCAAATCCCAATGAAGGTAGTCGTTTCTGTCGAGATTTCAAAAGCCAACCAGAATATCTTGAGGAGTTTCTGGGAACAGACGAATCAAAGGGGCCAATTGCTGGAGTTTAGTGATGTTCAAGAGCTAGACAACCACAAGATCGAACAACTAATGGACAATTATGGCGGATTTGATCTTGTCATTGGCGGTAGCCCTTGCAATAACTTTTCTGGAGGTAATCGGTATACACGGAACGGACTTGCAGGAGAACAATCATCATTATTCTACGACTATTGCCGTATTCTAGATGCTGTTCGCTACAAAGCAGCAAGAATGAGGAGATGAAGACTTTATGTAGCTACTTCCATCTCTTTGGTAAGTACTTCTGATTCCTTTCTTGTATATTCTTTTTGGACCCTGGCTTAGTTGTTTCCTAGTCTAATAGAATCTGGAAATTGGAAGATCATAAAATTAGGATTGTGCAAATGAGTTGAGTCAATGTTTGATTAGTTTTTCTTCAGACTCTATAAACGTGAGGATTGGTGCTTCTGGTAGCTAAAATATACCAGCTTACTTTCTTTGATCTTGGCTTTACCAGAAGATTTTTGTTGCTGTTGCAAACGCACCACTTGTTTTATCATAATCTTTGCAACTCAGGAATCAAGTCTATTTTATGCATATATAAAGCCTTTGACCAATTTTGTATTTGTGCCAAAATAATTCTCTGAGTAGCTAGACAGATGTTTGTAACCTCTGAAACATCTATTTGTTCATGTTATTGAGGTAGCCATTAGTATTGATTACGTGGTCACTACTTGGACATTTCTTATCTTTACACTGTCGTTTGACACTAACTAGTAACTACTGGACACTTTGCTGGTTATTCAGTTGTGTAGCGAGGCTTCATTCTTTTCATGTTTGACACTAAAACTTTTCTTTTGGTTGTAGCAGGCATTAGTGAAGCTTGGCTTTGGGATGGTCAGACAGTTTTTTATAGCCTAGGGCATGTTACATGTATCGCTAGCTTAAGGTTTAAGTAACTGCGTGCTGGTTTGTATTTTGAACGTGGAAACAAGACGTTTTTATGTACCAAGAACGCCAAGCAGTTTATATGGCTCTTTATGCAAGCCCCGCCCGGTAGTCGAGTTTTCCACAACGCAAATTACGGTGGTTTTGGAGATTCTAAGTAATAAAAAATAACATTAATAACATGTTCAATTGCTCGCAAGAATCGTAAATAAAAAAACTTTGCTAATAGGATATTTGCTTATCTAAGATAGTCTATGCAACTAATAATGCTCTCGCACCTACCGATGAACCTAATATCATAATTGATAATTCTATTCTAAGTGACCATCATAGAATTAGCATTAAATACAATCTGATGAATGATCAATCGTAAACCCTAGCAATTCTAACAATTCCTCGTATTCTTTGAATAATCTTAAGCCCAAAGAATAAGCTACTTAGACATAATCATGGAAACACAAGACATATCTAAAATAAATTGCATTAAAAGAAAAATGAATTAGAGATACTATGTTTCGAAGAATCTGATGTATGAACTTGTATCTCTCAAAATTTCAACTCAAGCAAAAGAAAAAACTAAGATAACCTTAACAATGGTTGTTAAAAAGTGTAATTATAACATAAAACACGAGTTTGGGTAAAAAAAAAAAACTCCTTGAACTTTCAAGCCAACATTGCAAATTTCTAAAAGAAAGTATTCTGAAAATTGAGGGTGTCAACCGACACCCCACCTTGACGAAAGATCGATCTCGAACAGTTTGGTCCATTGGAAAATGGCACGATGTTTTGGCTGATAATGGTGTCAACCGACACTCAAGGGAGTGTTGACCGGCAATGCTCATGACAAACAGAATTTCACTTCATCAACTCCTTTTGACTTCAGAATGCATAAAAAACTCTCAAGCATCCAACTCGTACAAATACCTATAAAAGACTTAAAAAACACTTGAAAGACTCGATAAATTAAAACAAATATATCATGGTAGAAAACTGGTAAAAACCATAATATGTCATTCATCTCAAAGTGTTTTATTTTCTTTCATCAAAACTACGCATCATGTTACTTTTTGCGCTACCACTCTGCCTACTCATCAAGGTATGAACCATCTACCTTTTCAGGTCTTATGGCAAATATGAAGGAGGAGAAATTTGACTTCTGATGAAAATCAGCACATGCCATGGCAAAAATTTATTCAGGCAGCGTTTGACGATAGCTTGGAATGGGCATCTCAATGTACGACCATCTCCACCTCTCAACTTATTGATCCAAATAAACTCAACTATGGTGCTTTCAATTGGCTACGTGACATATGGCATTGAAAATTTCTGGACATATGAAGACAACAGACCGACAGATACATAACCAAAACTCAATTGCCAATATATCATTCATGTTTTTCCTAATGTAATAATTTATTCTCTTCACTTGGACCATTTAACTCTTCATAATAAAAAAGTTATTCAGAGGAAAGAAAAANATTTTTTTTTTTTTTTTTTTTTAAACCAAACATTTTAATCTTAATAATAGTATTTTATATGACAAAAAATTCGGGGGATCAATTTCTAGTATACATAAAATAAAGGCAAAATTATTGGGGATGCCACTTTTGGGTCTAAAACTTTGGAAAATGCCATGGGCTTTACCCAATGCCCTTTACGCCAACAGTGAACTCAAATATTCCCAAATAGCCCTTTAACTAAATTGTTTCCCCTCTCAAAGAAACCCCGTCCTCGTTCCCCCAATTATTTCTGGTTCGTATGTCAGCAACCCTTATGAACTTCAACTGCGATTACATGGCTTAACAGTGCATTGTTTTTGGGGAGAAAGATTCATGGAGGAGATTGAGCTACGAGAATAAGAGTCACACTGTGATGTATGGCACGTCACCAGCTTGCTCTCCCCTTTTGAGAATTTCTTCCGCCTGGATGAAATTGAACCAGTAACAGTGCACACGGCGGCACGCCCTCTAGTTAAGACCTGTCCCACCAACCCTGACCACGAATTATCTAAATCTCTTTTTTCCCCCAATAATAATAGAGGCAGAACAAAATTGAGTAATCAGATCACTTAACGAAACGTTCCCTCTCGCTAAAGGGCAAAAACGTAGTTTCTAGTGGAACCGTGGCATTTCTCAAACTATTATTCTGAAAGTGGCATTTCTAATAAGTTGATTTTTTGGGGGGCCAAACATATAATTAGTCCTAAAATAAACGATTTTCACCACAGTGATGTGTTTTACTGCCATTGTCTATCTTTCTCAGTGACAAGTCATCCGTACGTACGATCCAGTTGGTGTTCAATCTCAATCAGAAAACGCAATAATCCTTATAGAATCAAAAGAAATTCGTAACATTTGGTTTTTATATATTTCTACCTAAAAAGGCCACAAATGTGTATATACACAAAACATATATATGTATGATTTGGACTAAAGCTGGCAACTATAACCACTGGCAATAAATGGGTTGGGCCTCTTGGACTACCCCACTCCCATCTTTACTCTAATTTTAATCATTCAAATTTACAATAAATCTGATACATTTATTATCTGACCCTCTGAAAAAAGAAGGTAAATGAACAAAAAGGTCCACGAGAATTTTCAATGGATTGCAATAGAAGCTACTTTATTAAATGAGTCAAGTTTGGCAGGTGACTTGGAACTTTCTATCCAGTAAATTTAAGTAACTACATGGTAACTTTTACTTAAATAACCTGACCTTTTTGAGCCAAACATACTAACAAAAGAATTAAGAAAAAAGAAACTTGCATATTATTAGTAACTAAACTTCACTTCAGTATGTTATAACCATCGAGTTATATTCGATTTCAGGTATGGCAATTAGAACACATGTACTAGTTAGAGATACATCGAATCTGTTCTTTCCGTTTGCAACATTGCTTCATTCTTTTCATGGGTTCTTACTTTTTTCTATTTTACACTTTTTTTTATTTGGCAAAAGTCTTTTAAATTAAAATGCTTTGTCAGTGGGTATAAAGTTATTTTTTCCTTACATGCCCAAACCCCTCAGAATTCCTCTTCTTTCCCACTAATACACTCCTCTACGTACATTTCTGATTTAATTCTTTTTTTTTAAAATGTTATCTGAGGATAAAATTGTAAATGTCTCCTTTTTTTCTTTTTGTTGGTAAAATTGTAAATGTCTCCTTTTTTTTTCTTTTTGTTGGTAAAATTGTAAATGTCTCCTTAATGTAAAATATAATGACCACGAACCATTAGCTAGATTGAAAAATTATCTTACACAAAGTCTCGGTGCAAATTTGAAATGTACTTATAAAATGACTATATTACATGATCTGGTTCACGATATGAAGAAATGTATATACTTGAGTCCGTAACCACTTAGTTCTTAATTATAGAAAAAACAAATTATAAATCTCTTCTATTAAGTTCATTTGGTTGATAATAGTCTACAAATTTCGTCTAAAATATAAAATTTTGTAGACGAAAGAAACATTTGTAAGTCTAGCAAATTTGTTTTTTTTTTTTCTTTTTAATAGTTTAATAATAGTATACATACAATTCAGTAATACTATACATGCATCATATCAAGACAACACTAATACAAACTACCAGGTTATACGTCCCGGTCCAGCAAATTTGTATTTATTTATGATCATTTATAATTGATAAAAGAATATATGCAATAATGACTTTGAACGCAAACTGTAAACCAATGGTGAGGGGGCAATCACATGAAAAATTTGTAGAAGTAAAAGTGTGGTTATGGAGAGAAAAACGTGAAGGAGAGGGTCCACATTTATTCAAATCAGACGTTAAAGTTTTTCTGTTGAATAACTTCACTTTTAGATTTGCAGTGAGGAGCTGCCCAAAAAAAAAAAAAGATTTGCAGTGAGGATTTCCCGGTCTCTTTAGTTTAATTACGGGAAAAAGAAGAAGAAGCACGAACTACACGAAGAAAAAGAGAGATCACACAACCCATGATGCTTTGTCACCCATTACAATTTTTTTTTTTATTAACTTTATAATATAAATCACTACTGATTACTATTATTAACTGCTGCCTGCTGGTATGAGTATCTACAACATTTAATTTTTAAGATAGTACTACACACAACTTTACTCTTGAAAGCAAAAACTCAATTATCAAGACACGTTCATGTGTCTATAATTATTGTCGTGCGGATTTAGTATGTCTAACAATTAGGTGTGCTCAAAATATCCATAATGAGTAGTAACCCCCTCCGATTTATCAAGTCAATATACCAACCATCAAGCTCTCCGGAACTATCTATTCCAAATAATATGCATAATGTATATGTCACTGAGTGATATGCATTCTATCATTGAAAGAATCTCTTCAAAAAACATACTCTAACTTTTGTCTTAAGATACCTAAGCTATACAAACAAAATCATTGTGATTCTTTTTATTTTTGTTTGAGAAAAATAATTAAATAAAGCAATTAGAAGACTATATATTGAAACTTCTTTGACCCATTATTGCTTTAGATTTGATGAATACAATTTTATAAATATTTGTGACGATAAATCAAGAAAAAATCAGATTTATATGACCCATCAAAATAGAAAAGATTTTCATACTAACATAAAACCAATACAAATGAGATAGAAGAGAAGCTTGGAAAGCATATCTATACTACTGATTTGCAATTAATAGTAATGTTTTTGGTAATCCTAATATGCTCTATTAACTCGTCCTAAAATCTACGTTTAGAAACTATCTTTTTAAAAACAGATTTGCTGTTTGAAAATTTATATTCACCTTCTTACGAATATTGTAAATGATTTGACAAAAAGAAAATGATTTATGAGAGAAAAATATAGAAAAATATAGATTAGGTTTATAATTGTTAACAATTGTTATGATTTATAGGGTTCATGTGTATTGGATATATACATTAAATTTATATAAACTGGTAAAACTTAAATCCTTGTTAAGGATATAATTTTACCGATTTATATAAATTGAACAGAAAAGGTATAATTTGGTAGCACTTTTATGAAATTTTATGGGGTCATCAAGGCAATTTCTAGCTTTTTTTTTTTTTTTTTTGGT
Organism: Odontarrhena argentea; assembly: GCA_900406245.1. Taxonomy (NCBI): domain Eukaryota; kingdom Viridiplantae; phylum Streptophyta; class Magnoliopsida; order Brassicales; family Brassicaceae; genus Odontarrhena; species Odontarrhena argentea. Next base: position 24,945 of record OVAF01000262.1, on the reverse strand, counting down.
AGGAATTTCTAGCTATTTTATTAATACTGTTAAGGTGAATCACTGAATTATAAGTAAAATATAGTTTTTTATTATTATAATTATTTGTAAGTAAATTGACGCCATTGATTCATTTATGCATGCGCTTAAGATAATGAGTTATTGAGATAGAGATACGTGAAATTTTTTTTGTTTATAGAATATAGTAAATGATAGAGAAGTTTGATTGTTTAAAAATGATTTGGGAAAAATTATCCAGTTTTGGTATTTTGCTACTCGTAGAGGCGATTGACCGTGAAAACAAAAAAAATGAAGGAGAGAGGACAAAATTAAAATCAAAGGGAAACATTAGTGTACATGCATAAAATTATAAATCAATTAGATACCTAAATAAATTGGAGAAGACAAACCTGAAAAATTAAATGAGAACGCTAGAAATCATAGATGTAGAGGAGCAAGGAAGTATGAAAAATCGTTAAATCGGGATATGATGGGTAGAAAACAAGATGGTGGTCAGAATTGGTGCGGAGGACGGAAGATGTAAAAAAAGTAAGGGCGAGGAGAATATAATCGCCATAGGAGAATAAAAATGCTATAGGAGAAACGGATCGGTTGTTTATATAAACACGTAACGGATAGAAGATAGACATCGAGCTACTCGTGTTTGAGTAGTCGTAGATAATACGTTATGTCAAAAATAAATATTTACATAGAAATGTTATTTTCTAATATTTCTTAACGAGAAATGGGCTATTGCAAGAGAAAATAGTTAGTTTTCACTAACATTTTTAGATTATTTCTTTTAAGCATACTAAATTGATCTATGTAACACAATGATATCTATAACCTTTGCACCCTGAGACCGGAGGTATATAGTTGTCAGGGTATTATAATTAATATCAGAATCTAGGTTAAGATTACTTTGGTCCATATCGCTCATCTAATTTTTTTCTTTAAAATGTGTTTGCGAAAGTTTATAAGCTTGAAAACATGTGTTTTAAGAAATTTTCCAACCAACAAATGATGCATGAACTTTAGTCGGATTTGTTATGGGCTTAAATGTTGCGAATGACGGTGAAACAGTGTGTGAGATCTTAATTGACTATGTAAACTTTTGTCGAGTTTGTTAGAAAATAACTATGAGCTGGTTAAACACGAGTATAACACAAGTACTTGAAGACACGTTAGTAAACTCAAAATGGCCTTGGTGGTGAAACTAGAGTTGGAGTTGANAATATTTTTTTTTTTTTTTTTTTTTTTTTGCGCAATGAAAGATCTAATGTATTGATCAATTTGCCCCTATCTGAAATATATGTCACATAGGCTAAATGGATGATTCTGTTTTTCATGCCTAAAATTTAGTTTCGCCTTGGGGTCAAATTGTGCAAGTCGAATTCGTTCTTCATGTCTAGGATTTCCTTCGTTTTATTTTTTTTTTTCCAAAGAAATTTTTTTTCAAATTCTCAAGAACAAGTTTTAACCTAAACTCGATAATATATTAAAAACATCTATAAAATACACATAAACATCTAATCACCAAAGGCAAAACCGGTAAAAACATGATATATCATCCTCCTACTTTGTTATAGTAAAAGTAGATAGATGGATAATGAAGATAAACCTAGGGATTACCCAATTTCATTCAAACATGCAGGTCTAATAGAATACCGAATAGGAAAATCTCATTCTTACATGAGATTGAGATGAAGTCTTTTGTTTAAATATGGAGATCAATTATACGTTTAACACTTGCAAGATTTCTTGTATCCAAATCTAAGCTTATTCATTTGTAAGTTGACTTCTTATATCTTATTAGCCTATTTTCCGACCAATGATTTTATGTATTTTGTCTTGTTCGTTTATGTTTCGGGTTTTTATTTGTTGTGTGGGTCAAGGCACCAAGGAGAAGTCTCATGCACAAGTGTAACAAATGTCAAGATCACAGAAGACGAGATAGGGGGTCTTCTGATGACCTTTTGACGCTAAAGTCATTTTGAGAGCAAGATGAAGTTAAAAAAAAAAAACACCATGTGAGAGAGTGAGAACAGGGAGGAGAATCGAAAGAAGAAAGTGATATTGGGTCAAAAAGGAAGGAATTCACTGTGTATCAAGGCATTTCTGAGCTATTTGAGGTGGTAAAACTAAGAAAATAGAGAAAGAAGAGACTCGGGATGACTATCGAAGGAGAAAAGGTCGTAGTCCAAGTAGAGGTGACCGAAACTCCGAGAAGATAAGAGAAAATAATTAAAAGTCTGGAATGAATCTTAAACAAGTGTATGAGAAAATTGGGTTAAGAGTCGATTCTAGCCTAGTCTTATATACGTTGTCAAGATCGGATATGGATTGGAACCAGTTTTTGCCAATCGGTGTTGTTCCAAGTTAAAAAACCAAAATGAAAAATCAAAATTTAAAATTTAAACCAAAAATGGAAATATTAGATTCCTAAAAAATAAAATTTATTAGTCTCTAAATATATATTTCAATATTGTTGAAAAGACTAACTATTAAAAAAAAAAAAATCCACATAGATATACGGAAAGTGAGACTTAGGAAAATAACAGTAACTATATATATAATGCTATAGATTGTGTGTATTTTACTTGAATGAAAATTAGATAGTTAAGGCAAACAAAAGAATTTATAAAGATTTGAGAAAACTAGTGAAGGCGAGATAGATTTTTCTTGTTCCAGTGTTGTACAGTCGAAAGTATGGTGCAATGGGAAGAGGAGAAAAAACTAAGAAATATACAGGAAAACTATATAAAAACTAATATTAAAATTTAACAGCCGTTGGTGTATAACACACCTCTTTACATTCGATTAGAATACAAAATTTACTATATAACGCCGGTCTAACCGTCGGTAATATTTTAAAGCCTAGTAGAAGAAGCTTCGTTTTTTTACCTCATCTTTGCGACTTCTTCCTATTTAAAGCGGCCGTTACCGACGCCGTTAACTCATTGGTACCAATACATTCTCGCCGTTAACATTTCCGTCAATCTGGACGTTAACTTCTCCGTCAACAGCAGCGGCAGCAGCAGCAACATCTTGTTCCACCGGAGCACAATCCATCTTGTGTCGTAGTTTCCAGTCAAGAGCTTGACAAGCTCGTGAACAGTAATTCACGACTCCACAAACCGAACACCTCCTAAACTCATGCTTCCTCGTCTCCGGCCTTCCACATCCGCCGTGAGAACACAATCTCAACCCGTCCCCTGGACAATCTCCTCCGCGTACGGCGAACCAATCCGCCAAGAACTGATTCGCCGGATGGGTCTCCGGCGCGGGGACATTACATCCGAAATCACTCAACAGAGGACAACTGCGGTTCGCTGGCTGAGATATAGTGAGCCAGGACCGAGTCGGGACACCGGAAGATAAAACGGCAGCGAGTTCACGAGCGTTTGCTTGAACGAGAAAACGACGACCTTCGGAGATGTTCTGAGGAACGCCGTAACCGTCTTGGAGACAGTGACCAAGCTCACGGAGAGCGTCTACATGTCCCAAGAAAGCAGCGCGCGCGCAGAGAGCCACACCGGCTCGAAGATCTTTATCGTTCTTAGAGCCGCCGCTTCCGTTGAACTGAATCACGGCTAAGGAGTAGAGAGCCGGCGCGTGAGAGCTAATCGCGGCTTTAGCCATAAGGGAGGCTCCGTTTCCTCTGTTTTGCAGACAGTAAAACCGAATCTACACCCAAAAGGAGAAAATATCAGACAAAAGGGGAAATTTTACAAAAGAAGAAAAAAAAAAGAGACAGATTTAGGAAATGAGAATATTAACCATTCCGAGAGTGTAGGAAGCGTCGAGACTTCCGGCGTCGACGCAGCTTTTGAGGAACTTGTGAGCCGATTCCGACCAATTATGAGCTTTGACGGCAATCACTTTGGGAGATACTTGAGACAGAACCAGAGGATTCATACCTAATTTCTTGAGTCTCTTACATCTGAGTCCCCCCGCACAAAACAAGAAATCAACAATCAGTTTTAAGACATAAGAGAGCTCTGTAGGAACGGTGGAAGAATTGAACCGGGAAGCTTACGTCATCAATACGGTGATGAAATCAGCAGGACTTCGAGATGTAGAAGCAAGTTTAAGGAGGATAGAAACAACAAGATCGTCGGGGATGGAATCGAAGAAATCGACTTTACTTTGTCTCGCCGGCGCAGGCGGGATACAACGTCGTCGTTTCCTTACCGGCTTAGAGTCTCCGGCACCGGCAAAAGAAGAGGCCCTTTTGGTTTTTCTCACGGAAGACATAATCTCTCTCTCTCTGAATTGTGGATTACACAGAGCTCTGTTTTGGTCCCCTTATCTCTCTATCTATCTATCTCTCTATGCCTTCGTTTTATCTCTTTGGCTTATAAATATACAAAGTGGTTGAGTTGTATCTCTCTTCTCCCTGCGTTACATACGTATGTGTATGTATTCGATTTCTTTAAATGACTCTTTTGCCCTTGTACTTTTGTCGTATTTCCCGGTCAAAACGTCGTTGACCCAATGTCTCGCTTTTTTCGTATTTTTGTACCAATGGAGGAAGGAGAGGTACACAGTAAAAAAAAAAAACACAGAGAAAGAAACTTGCGGAGAGACGAGAATAATTTTGGATGTTTCATTTATAATCCCCCACCTTCTCTTGAAAACGGTTTTAAAATCATTTAATTTGGAGAAACTAACTCCGAAATTTGGAAAAAAAAAATTACTGACTCTGATTTTTTTTTTTTTTTTTTTACCGTGGAATATGCTCTCACTCGCTGTGTCCAAGCGCGTGTCATGCACGTTGCTATGAGAGAAGAAAGTGAGGTTCACATGTTAGTGAAGTGCGCGTGGGTATTCGGTTAACAAACTAGGGAGGAGATAGAGGTCAAACGTAAAAAATCAGCCAATTATATTTTACAACGGTTACTTTTTTTTTACAACGGTTACTTTTTTTTTTTTTCCTATTACCGTTTTTTTTTTTATTGACTTCTTTTTACCGTTTCTCTCCTCCAAGACGTTACTTTTTTTTCTTTTTTTTTTTTACTTTCTATATGTTACTTATATGCATACTTTCTAGATTCTTTTTTTTTTTTTTTTTTCTAGAAAATATGTTTTTTTTAACTTGCTATTTGTTATTTAGATACATATTTTTTAGATTTTCTTTCCTAGAAAAAACATATTTTCAAGTATTTTTTAGAATATAAATAAATGGACAAAACAAAAATTTGCATTTGACTCGGAGGAAAAAAAATAGGGTTAAGTTTGCATTATCATACTGAATATCAATCTCCAAATTATTTTTGTCAAAAATATAGAACCAATTTTAATCACTTTTTTACCTATAAACATTACTATAAAAATAATTAAGAGAGGTTCTGTTTAAACTTAGCCACATAAGGCACCATGCCGTATGATTTTACCGAGTTATTGTTTTAATAATTCTGGACTAAGACTAAAGAGTTTGTTATCGTTAAGGTACGATATTTCTTTGATACTGAACAACTGCATGATACACTTAATCATACAAATCACACTGAACAACTACGATATTTCTATGTATGATTCTGAAGACAGACTCTCCAATCACTCTATTAAATGATTTTCGTCTGATTGCTTTGTGCAATGTTGTGTACAAAATCATTTCTAAGATTTTGGTCAATTGATTAAAAGCTCATTTGTCTTTAACCGTATCTGAGAATCAAGATGCGTTTATCCCTGGAAGAAATATTATGGATAATGTTTTTATGGCTCATGAAAGCTTCACTCACTGAAATCGCGTAAATATGGGCGAAGTCATACATGGGGATTAAGCTGATGTTTCGAAAGCATACGTGCTTTTCATATCTTTTGTCACCATATCTTTTCATCATGTGAGCTGATGTTATGAGTATAATGTTATTGTATGCACAAAGACAAAAAAAACTTCATGGGATTAAAATCAGTAATACGGATCCATCAATCAGACATCTACTGTTTGTTGATGATTCTCTTTTCCTTTGCAATGCATCGAATCGCTCTTGTCGAAAGATAATGAAGACTCTCAGAGATTATAAACGAGCTTCCAGACATGCTATCAATATCAATAAATCTTCTATCACCTTTGCAAGTGCGTGCCTCCGAAACGGAAGACTCAACTTCGACGTATTATCGATATACAAAATGATGGTGGTTTTGGCAAATACATGGCATAACCAAAACAATTTAGACGCAAAAAGAAAAAGTTGTTTCAATTTCTAGTCACCACATACGTACATGTGGATGGTCGTTTCAGTTACTCTCTGATGCTAGTAAAGGGATTCCATTCATAACCATAGTTATGGCTCTCCTTGTGTTTACAATGAATTGTTGTACATTGCATGTTGGAGAAATTTAATGATGCTCTCTTGGGAAAAAAGCTTGGAAAATTATGCAACAACCAACAAGTCTTGTTGCACATGTATTAAAAGGACGTTACCTTGCAAATTCTTCTCTGTTGACTGCGGGTATTGGTTCTAAAGCTTCTCTTATGTGGAAATCTATACTTATTGGCCGAGATTTTGTCAAAAAAGTTATGAGGGTGTTGATTGGCAATGGTGCAATCACTGACATATGAAGTGATCTCCGACAAATCCACCTCACAGTTTTATGTCTTCCTAATGGGATCACTTACTTACAGTTTGCTAAAGAACTAATTGATTCTATTATACATACTTGGAACGAAGGGCTGCTTTATTCCCAATTTGATGTTGCAGATGTCACTCTCATTTAGACTATACATCTAAGTACCATGGATATAATGGATCTTTTGAGATGGGACTAAACATACTCCGAGTTATACACAGTCAAAACTGGTTATCATCTTATGTTCAACAAGATCGATATGACAATTCAATCTCACCTCCTCCGGATTCATAAGACTTCAAGTTTTAAATTTGGCAGTTAGATGTAACACCCAAGCTCTTGGACTTCCTCAGAAAAGCTACTTCTAACTTCAACAACGCCGAATCACTCAAGGTATTTGTTGCAAGCGTTGCTATGTTACCGATGAGACGTTGGACCATTTATTTTTCACCTATCCACATGCTCAAGTTGTTTGGCGTGGTTCTCCTTTTGCTCACATTACCAATACTACACAGTTTGTTACCTTTGAAGCTTGGCTATGAAATCTGCTGGAATATGCTTCAATGGCTATAACATCTAAGGATGTTTGTTACTTACCCTTTTGTATCATGTGGAGCATATGAAAATCCCTCATTCTAGTAGTCTTTCAGCGTAAAGGTACTTCGGTGGTTAGAGATATCGTGATGGCTAAAGTTGATGCCGCGGAATGGGCTCATTGTGAAACTGAAGAGATACGCCACTCAACACCAATACGGTCCGGACAAACACAAGGAGACCTCCACCTGCTAATTACATCAAGTGTAGTTATGATGCATTTACCATTCCACTTGGATTATGTGTGATCAAAACGCCACTTTTGTGGAAGCTGGACATTTGCGATGTAAACGAGGTACATCCTCCCTTGAGGCTGAACTACAAGCTCTTCTCAAAGCTATGCAACATACGTGGGCTTGTGGTTATAAACAAGTTATCTTCAAGGGTGATAATTGAACATTTCTTCAACTCTCACAAAGTGATTTTTTAAACTTCAAGGTGCATAACTGGATCCGACATATCAAGTGTTGGCAATCAAGGTTTGAAGAAGCTACAGTCCTCTGCACAAAACGCTTTCACAATCAGCCTACATACAAGTTCGTTAGGGAAACTCATCTTTATGTGACTTTTACTCTTATAGGATACATCACTGTATTTCCTCTCTGCTTGTAAACAATTGTCAACATTCAAACTGATAAATACAATTAGAAGTAAAAGAAAACAAAAAAAACCCAAAAAAAATTCATTCATATTCTGTCGACGTAAATAATCTCTTTAATGTCATACCAACCAAAATGAAATTTGTCAATTTTACACTTATAACAACCATGTTACCATTTTTGTTTTTTTTCGTCAAATGTCAAAATTTTGGCAGTGTAAACTCATATAGCAATTTTCCGTAAATTTGATTTTCCATCTTTGGAATTAATCATTGATGATTAGCACCAGGGGTAGATGGGGTACAGACACACGGAAACTTCGCAAACCGGCTCTGACCACATGAAATTTTGACCTCTTACTTTAGCAAAACAAAACTTTATAAACGGTTTTAAACAACACAAAGTTTTTTGTTTCTGGCTTAAACCACATGATCGTATAATTTTAACGGTTTTCGTTTAAACCGTACATAAACCATGTTAAATCGAACTTAAACCAAATGCCAAATTTAAATTTGTTATAGAACCAATGATTTCGATGATTAATTAAAATCAAACCCTAAACCCTAAACTCTAAACTTTTAAACCAACGCCAAATCATTGGTTGGTTTAGGTTCGATTTAACATGGTTTAGATACAGTTTAAAGGAAAACCGTTAAAATTAGACGATCGTGTGGTTTAAGCCAGAAACAAAGAACTTTGTGTTATTTATAACTGTTTATAAAGTTTTGTGTAGCTAAAGTAAGAGGTCAAAGTTTCGTGTGGGCAGAGTCGATTTGCCAAGTTTCCGTGTGGCTGTATTTATGATTATGGGTTTTTCTGAATTTTTTTTTTTTTTTCAGTAGACTGTAGTATGTAAATATACAAAACTCGTGGACTCTGAAACGGTAACGTATAAAACGTTAACGAAACCCAATGATCGATGGAAAATATCAAAACAACGACATTTTGTCATTTTCCTTCCCAACGTAAAATATCGGCGGCTGTGATTTTAAAATTAAGAATGACTTTTTACAACTCCATTACCTATTTCTTTACTTAAAATAGAGAGTAAAAGAAAAAAGAAAAAAGTTAACTCACGCCTCCAATTTACAAGGTAATTTAGTAATATACGTTATTAAGACATAAAAATGATGAATTGTTAAAATAAAACGAAGGAGCCAAAGGAATCGTGGAACGTTAGCTTGAAGGCCTGGTTAAGCTATAGGTGACTCACAAGGACCGGTCATCTTCTTTATGCCTCTTCCCCTCGGACCCACATGTCTCCTCTCCTTTGTACCCTCGCATATATACCATTTTTATTTATGTCTTCTTGTCATCCATCTCGAAAGTAGTTTTTTTTTTTATAAATCACATTTCACATATCAATATCTAAATTTACCAAATAATGACTAAAAATCATTTTCTTTTCTTTTGTGTTTTTAAGCATATTATATCTTTAAAAACTTGAAAAAAACAACCAAGTAAGTCATGTTCATTTCACATAGAGTTGTAATCAAGTGATTTGAATTATGTTAATGTTATGGTTGTGTTACTATTTACATTTGAATGTATTCAAAGATATATCGCATGTTGTTGACAAATGAAAAAATGATGTTCATTAAACCATTTGATGTTAATTCTCTAAATTAATGTAATTCTTAGTTTTTTTTTTAAATAAAAACATTTGGAAGCTTAAGGCGATCTTAAAACCGAAAATATTTTTTTAATTCTCAAGTTTTTGAAAAAATACATTCTACTAAATGATTTGAAAGGACTTTTTTTTTTTTTTGGTCACGAATGATTTGAAAAGACTTTAGATATTATAGTTCATACTTTTTTATTTTCCACCCCACTAAATTGCAATAATAGTAATAATAATGTGATTTATTGTCTCGAACGAATAGAGAAAAACTATACATATTTTCTTCCTTTTTTAATAAAATTTGAAGGTTTTTTCAGAGTAAATACGGTTAAATTTTTTTTTTTTTGAACAATTCAGATTTTGTTTGTCTATAATTTATGTGTGAGTTTAAAGGCAATAGTTGATAATACCATTCTTAAACGTACATCATCTTTGACGAGGACTTATAGCCTAATATTTGTATATATGTGTATTAGACACCACTTCCTGATAGTATAACATGAATCTTTTATGTGTTTTGCATACACATATTGTCATTTGTGGGTTAACTTTTGTTTTCTCCCAACTCTGTCTTCAGTCAACGGTAGAAATATTCAGTGGGAGGATGAAACCTCAAAAAGTTAAAAGAAAGCAAATCAAAACAGATTTTTGTTGGAACTCTCCACTTTTCTACGAGAATAAGATCGATGTTCTCTTCGAGTATTGATATACACACATTGTAGAAAATCTAATTATTATTGAAGCAGACATGATTTGACATTAGCTTGTGAACAAATAGCTTACGTCTCAAATGATATTAAATTTTTATTTACGTACCAGTTGACCTTGAGACTTCCTTGTTACAAGAATTTTTTTTCGTTATCAAATTCTAGTTTCTTCCTCAATCTACACATGTCCAAAGCTTTAGTTGTTAGTTACTTCTCTCAAAAGAAAGGGAAATATATATTTAACACAATAATATGTTTTATTCTTCTCCTTTATTTATGGGTAGACTTTGTATTTAGCTCTCTAGTATAGTCATTAAATCTAAAACGCCCACAATATTTATCTCATTCGATTTTGCTTTGTACTTAATTTCTCTTTACTTTTCATCCTAAACTTTGTATCGCTCTCGATTTAACCATATGAAATCGAATCAGGTGACTACCGATCATAAACCGGAAATTAGTGTTCCCAAATAGGGGTTTGAGCATTCTTAAATCATAAAATTATTATTATTATGTTAATAAAGTAGAGTAAAAAATATTTAAAATTTAATTTATCGCTGATATTAAAACCGAATATGTATTTTCAACCTAAATTATATTTTATTAACAAAACATGATTTTCGAAACGCTATTTCGTTGTTTAAAAAAACTAATCACCAAAATCAATTTCATATGACTTAATGGAGAGAGATGCAAAGTTTAGTATAAAAATTAAAAAGAAATTAAGTACAAGGCAAAATCGAATGAAACAAATACTGTGGGATGTCTCAGATTTAGAAACTATATCAGGGGACTAGATACGAATTCAACCCTTTTTTTATTACTTCAATGTCCCCCTCTTTTGATCCCTAGAAGATAACATCGTCTGAAATCATATAACAAATGAAAACGGCAAGGAAAAATAACTTCAAGTAAATTTTTTAAACGAAGAAACTTTTTCTGTTGGCAAGTCATATTTAATTAGATTACGTTTCTTAACAAGTGGTTTTGGTTAATTTTATACGGTGTTCATAGAAAATTTGTTTTCTAGCAGTGTCGAATTTTGGTTGAGTTTTGACATGGTGCAAAGAAAGCACCATATGAGATTTGAATTCATTTATGAGAAGTTACTATTAAAATGAATATAGAATGCGATGGGAATCGATAGTGAAGATGCTGAAAACGAGTGACAATTACAAATTAGGGGATTTGATGATACTTACCCGACTGAGCGGTAAACATTTACGAAAATGTTTATCAAAACAAATATTTTAACATCCAAATTCAAATATTTTATACATAATTGAATAAAAATTTAAAAAACCGTAAAGGAATCTTCGATCAATATTCGTTTAAACTCCAATTTTTATTAATTCTTAGACCCAACTCAAAAAGCCGATTAACGCCTCGCGAGATTTTGAACATTGAATCTACCTAAACCCAATATTCCTTTTATCAGATATGTCGATTTTTGTTTAGTATCATATATAAAGGATACTAATATAATGTGATTATGAAATCAAGGAATATATTGTTCTTTAAAGGTGTTTCCATGTAAGGATAATAAACGTGAATACCTCCAATAATGCGATGAATACATGTAGAACCTCATGAAATGAACCAGTAGTTCCCAAATATACAATAAAAGAGTTCGTAAAACAAAAATATTTTGGCAAAGAGTTAATAACATAATTACAGTAGAATACAAGATATGAACTTTCCAAAAGCCATGTCTACACCAAACATAAATTCTTGGAAAAGACCTATCAATAGTGAGATCGAATTCATTATGCAAAATCATACATATGAGATACTCGATTTCTCATAAGGGTTTAACACATTTGAGTGCTTAGTGAATTTTAAAACAAATTTAAAATTTGATGAAAACCATACATATGAGATACTAGTTTTGTGGTGCACATATTTCTACAAAAGAAGATACCAAAATCTTTGACACTTATTATTGGTAATAAAAATAAGTTTGATCAAATTGATTATAAGGTCACAACATTGTGATTTTCTGAGGCTTAAAAACTCATAAAAGACAAAAAAAAAATGTATTTCTACATGGTGATGTAGAATAGAAGATCTACATGAAACAACTTAAAATTTATGTGGTTCTTAAATAAGAATAAAAAAATTTCCGAATTTTATAGTCATTTTATGGGTTCCTCATACAAGTATGTAAAAACGACATGCAAAATTTGACAATGTAATGATGTCAAGTGGTTTTAGCATCAATGAATGTGATAAACACATATTTTTAAAGTATAGGACATGAGTATATTTTAATATATTTGGACGTAGATGATATGCTCATTATTAAAAGTGAGGAGGACATGATGAATTAAACAAAGAACATGTTTAGTGAGAAATTTGACATAAAGTACATGGGATTAGCGGATGTCGTTCTAGGCATCAATCCCTGTTCTTTTGACAGTCGCAGCGACTGCGATTGAGGTATTGTTTTTTTAGCAGTCGCAGGGTCCTGCGATGGTAGCTGCGACTGATCGCAGCGACCCACGACTGCAATTTTCAATCGCTCAGAATTTTAGTGATGCGACTGCGATTGTAATATTTAGTCGCAAATCGCGGTCGCTGCGACTGCCAAAAGAACATGGCTAATATAACATAAGTAATGAAAGAATCACTTTGTCTCGAACACTTTCACAAGCTTTTAGTTTTGTATCAAATTAATATCAACATAACATATCTATCTAGCGGCCTGAAACTTGTTTATCTCCCAATAAATCAAAATTATTTGGAATAAAATTATAAACTCTACAAAACATAAATAACTTGTTAGTTGAAATAAATTTAAATATTCATAAACATATTTCTAATATTCAAAGAAATTAATGTCTAATATTAGTGATAGAAAATACGAATATCGACGGGTGGGAAACAAAAACGGATAACCGGATAGTTAATAAAAAATGATATTTGATACTCGATCTTCATCCGCGAATAGTTAAATTTTTTTAAAAAAATTCCGACTTGTAGTTCACGGATAATAAATTAATATTTAAGAAAATAAAACTATGTCGAGTAGCCACTAAAAACCACTGTTGCAAGATACTTAAATTAGTGATCAACAAAGTAGCTATATGTGGTGTCCTAACCCATACGCAATGTAACATTTGTGGTCTCTAACACTTGCATGGCTTTGTAGTTAGTAGGCTTAACAATGATGCTATTTTAGAAGTCACTAGGGTATTCTCCAACTAACATCTTTCACACATAAAAAAACAGTACAAGTAAATTTTAGTAATTATTAGTCAATATATAGATTGGCCCGGAGAAAAGTAGAGAAGGGTCCACACGTGGCGACCAAAGAAAGCGTTCCGTGCTCTATTTCAATTTCGCCGCCGTATCACGTGCCCTAGCTTCGCCTCTGCCACCTCGTTGCTTTGGTTGTTGGTGAGGTCACCACGTGATTTCAACAACTTCAAGCTACTCTTATTTATTCTACTCGTAATCTATAAGAGCATCACCAATGGTAATCTCTTAAAATGAGGTTCTTAGATATTTTATTAATTAATTTTATTATTATTAAATCTTAGAGGTTCTTAAAGTGGTTTTGGGGTTCTTAAATAAGAGATCCATATGGTTTCTAAGAACCCCAATTCTATTTTATTTTCATTTTTGATTTTTCTTTAATTAGGGGTTCTTACCAAGAACTTCCCATTGGACATGCTCTAAGACATATATATTAATCGACTCAATAAAATTATTAGGAATCCCTTTCTTTTTTGTGTAGAAATATAGTACATGTATATATGGTTTACAAATGGTTTTATTGGATCATCAATTAGTCTGTAAATAGAAACTAATAAATTTTTTTTTTATCGATTTATTATTCTATTATAAATTATGAGAAACTATTACATAGATAATTCTACAACGGTCAATTCTAACTGACTCTTATAAATCTATGCCTCCACCTGCATTGCATTTGATCACAACGAACTGTTCTACTTGCACAACGATGTAGATCTCTTGTAAACTTGTCTCCATTAATCTGCATAATTTCAAATATATCGCATTATCTAGGGTTCGAACCCTATACCTCCTGGTGTGTATAAACATTAATGAACCTATGACCAACCACTGGGCCAAAGAGTCTTCCACAACTAATAAAGTTTTAGTACGGTTTTTTTTTCCTTTTTTTCTTTCATATAAACATCATGCAATATACTTTAACAATGATATAGTGGTTAGTTTAGCACAAATCATTGAACTAGAAGTCATAATCAAATAGCTGTGTATGTACATGCCTTTCTTGGGAACTAATTTATTTTTTTCTTCCTTGGTAGAGAAATATGTTCCTTGGAAAATCGGTGGTAGAGGTCCTGTAATAGAGGAAACACAGCAAATGAAACACAAATGAAGCTAAGGTGGGACCGGGACAATTGGAGCCGTTCACTCTACTAAAGGGAAGAAGATGATGATAATCGAATCAGTTAAAAAGAGAGAAAAATGGGACCCACTTCTTGCTGGGAAGTTTGTAGACAGATTTTTGTTGTTCCCTCCCTTTGGTGCACGTCTCTCTCCTCATCTCGCCACGTGTCCTCGTTTGTTACACGCTCTCCACCTCACACCCCTTACTTTCTATAGTTAACTTACATCTGTGTTAATTTGATATACGGATGTGTTTTCACTTGATTTTCCGTTGACTCTAAATATATCCAAAAATAGTAGGCCTTTTATACGTGGACGGTAGACATATTGTCACTTGTTAGAGAAAGAAACATTGGTGATTTGCTGCACATGTTTTTTTAAACAATATAAGTGGAAGAAATATATGCCAAATATAGTTAGGAGATTGTCAATCAACAGTTCGTGGAAAATTTTAAACATAACTAGTCGCTTGGGTTGATCTGCTTAATTACAAGAGATCACGACATATATCAGCTACTTTTTGTATACACTTTTACTCTTATATTTGGAGTTATAATCCTTCATCGGGGTCATGTCTAAGTGTCATCACTGACTTTTGAAATCAGGTGGAACTACTTAATATTACTAGCTAGGACTAGGCCTGGGCATTTCGGTTAGTGGTTCGGGTCCGGTTCGGTTCCGTGGTTCTTCGGGTATTCGGTTCTAGTCATTTGCTATCCATAAGAGAACCATTGCTATTATCGGTTCGGGTCGGTTCGGATCCTAGTGGTTCGGTTCGGTTCGGTTCCAATTTGCAAGAACCGATAAATAACCATGTAATTTCGGTTCCCGGTTCGGTTCCGGTTTATACCCGAACCAAAAAGCTATGACAGCACAAAATGAAATGAAAACAACAAAAGAAAACCAAAAAGCTATGAAAGCAGAACATAAGTACTAAGTTTTTGTCTAGTGCTTAACCAAAATACAGACTTAGTGGTCAATTCTAAGTTACAAGCACAAAAAGTATCATCATGCAGAAATTACCAAAATCAAGCAAGACAAGAGAGGAACAAATAAAAAGTCCATATCAGTGGCTTACTGATTGATACATATTCTGCGGTTTCTGTAAGCTTCTACAACTCCAAGTGTTAGAATATACACCAATGTCTCCTCTCCCTTCAACGAGTCATATCTGATTAGATCTGATATCTGTGGAAGACATGAAAAACCATCACCGAATAAAAAGGGAAAACTAGCTTCAATCGAAATCAAGATGTTAAATCAGGATCGTAGAATGTTTAAATATTTAAGAAGTTTTGTAAGAATCCCATCTGATGAACATGGTTTGAAACATTGGGCATTCTGAAATGTTTCAAAAACATTCAAAATCTAAACTTCACAAGAACTTGTTACCTAACAAACTTACTCAAAAATTTCAGCACAAAACCCGAAAGGCTAATAACGAACTAGAAGACAATGCTTTACCCCTATCTGGTAATTACATCCCAAAACAGGCACCAATCAAAAAGTCAAAACCTTACAAAAAGCTCTGTTGAAAAAAGGAAACTCACTTCCCTTTCTTTGGCAAGCACAATTTTGGCAGTAACAAATCCAATAAGCTCGTCAGAATAACCATCTGGCCGGCTCCGATCAACGGCAGCCCAAGAGACAATATCACCTCCATTGACAACATTCTGAAAAAACTCAGACTCATACCTGAACAAATCAATGGCTTTTAAAAAAGGACTTCTGAAAAGGGAAAGTCAAATCCCCAAAATTCAGACAACACATAAAACCTTACCTGATCGGGAATATATCGCGATGGATTTGCTCCAGACGTTCCAAATCAGAAGGGTTTATAGGCCTAAAGCAAATAGTTGGACGACGAGGGATTTTGAGTTCTTCAATTGGTGAATTCTCCATGAATCCACGAGGAAAACGCGACATTATAGCAACAGATTAAAACTCAAACCTGGAATTCTAGAATTCGAACACTTTTCATTTGACCCAGATACAAAAACGGCAAGAATCGAGATCGATTGGGTGTGTGAAATCGGATCCCGGGTGGGTTAGGGTTTTCAGAAATCAGAAGATGGGTTTGATTGTTGATCTGTAAAGGTTTTACGTTTGAGTGAAGTGAATCGAAAGGAATTACAAAAGAAACGACTTTTAAGGGAAGAAGAAGAGGAGGAATCAAGGAAAGGTAGTTGCTTTACCGTCTTCCTCAACATCGTTACGGCTTGAAGCGAAGCATTGTTTATGACATGTACTACTTGTGGGTATGCTCGGGTAACCCATGGTTCTTCGGTTAAAACCGAACCGAACCACTACCCACTGGACATCAGAAATCAGATCCATGTGGTTATTTCCCTGGAACCACACCCGAACCGGACCAGCTTTTTCGGTTCGGTTCGGTTCCGGTTTTCGGTTCTGGTTTATAATTGAAGAACTACTTGATTAAATAAATATATTTTTATATGTTCAAATATATATATTTTTCTTAAAAAACACCATATCTTATGTTTCTAGCATCAAAATATATTTAGCTAACAACAAATTTGGATGCATAAAAAATAATATATCGATCATTACTTCACTACAAAAAAATATGTTTTTAGTGTCATTTATTTTTAAACTTAACATCATTTTTTAATTGATACTAGAATCAAAAATGACACTAAATCATCTGACACTAAAAAATATTAATTAGCGTCATTTTAAAAAATGACACTATTTTCAGATTTAACGTTTTTATTTTGTTTTTGTTTCATAATTTTATCTTTAAAATTTAAGCTAATGATGATAGCATTAATTAAAATTAGCATCAAGAACAAAAACAAATGATACTAAATATTTTACTAAATTAATTTCATTTCAAAAAAATTGATGTGAACTTAAGTATTTTTACATCATTTAAAAGAAGTGATGCTATACAAAGTATCATTTTTTAAGTTTAGTATCATTTTTTGCAATTGATACTAAATAAATGACGTTAATTAAGAGTTTTTTTGTAGTGCTTGTAGTTTAACGATTTGCGCTAACATTATCATTGTGTCATCGTTTGGATTCGAATCCAATTTAATACATATTGTATGTTTATTATTAAAAAGTAGTTTATCATTGATTTAATCGTGTGAATATATCGTTTTATATATATATATATATATATATATATATATATATATATATATATATATATATATATATATATATATATATATATATATATATATATATATATATATATATATATATATATATATATATATATATATATATATATATATATATATATATATATATATATATATATATATATATATATATATATATATATATATATATATATATATATATATATATATATATATATATATATATATATATATATATATATATATATATATATATATATATATATGTCTAACAACTTTGTTAAGTATCTAATACTAATTACGAGTGTAACTTCGGAAATAGAATATTGTTATTAAAATGTGGCAAGCACTTGATATATATAACTGAATAACATGCAAACATATAGCACAAACCGCGACTAAGAAGTTTTGGACCATGTTAGACGAAAAAAAATAGTTTTGCAAGAGGAATAACGGTTTTCTAATTTCTCATTTGATCATTTTTTTTTTCTTTTTCTTTTTGAAAAAATCTATTATTCTATTTTTATCTTTTGGTAAAGAGTAGTCATCATTATGTTCGATCTTTTGTAAGAGAGAAATACTATTCTTCAAGCGATAAAATGTAAGAAGGTGATTGTGGAGCATGCGAGTAACATAAGCGCACACGTGTGACGGAAAATACGTACAAGGCAAGTACGTGTCATTTTTATAACCAACGTAATGTTGCTTCTGACCGTATGTACACCGTATTTATACGAAAAAAGGGGTGGCATTTTGTTAGGAACAAACCTTAATTAATTACATATTGCACCTTTTAGAGATATCGTCCATGCATGCAAAAGGTAAAGAGTACGTAAGAGTTGTAACCAACAGATTCTTTGAAAATATTTTTTAAAGAAATCAGATTTTATAACAACTTTTGGGAAGAAAACAAGTAAAGCAACCTCACGTACGCTATATAAGACTCATAAGTAAATAATGAATATTTTATTTTCTTAAAGTATAGCCCCGCAAAAATGTGCATTTCAATTAACTTAGAACATCGCCAAACTCAATCTCAATCTAATACTTGGCGTAAAATGGACTGGGATTTTAGTTGCTGAACTTCCTTCGGCAACGGGTCAAATTAGCCAGGAATATTAAATGTTAGTTTGTCAAATCTAGTTATTACATATTACCATAATTAGTTTGCCAAAAATATAGTTCTCGATTTTATATGATTACGTTGACATTTCAAGTTTTTTCACACATATTATGAAATTATATGTATATTCTAAAAAAATTCGAAACAAATAATATATTTTATTATTAATATAAAGAAATAATCGCACAAGTGGTCTTATTCTAATGGTAAGTCCACATAATGCAAGTAACATCAATACATCTGGATCGAGTCTTACTTTTTCCATTATGCATTATTTGACTATATTGGGTTATCGAGCTATTGACCAATCGATATTAAGATAAGATTGGCGAAACAAAAAATCGAAGAAAAATTAATCAATGATAAAAGGATTCAAACAGTCAAAATAAACAAAACTCAACAAAATTTTACATTAAAACTTAAGCTTACTTAAATGAAAAAAAAAGCATTAAAATTTCAACTTAAAAGAAATGAAAGGAGTGATAATTAATAACTGAACATTTGGTTAGGCAAAGTAAGGAAATAAAAGAACAATACTTAAAATTGTATAGATAGTCAAAATTATTAGTACAANAATTTTAAAAAAAAAAAAAAAAAAAAAGATATGTTGTTGCTTGACGCATGCGAAGTAGAGTCAAAGCTGGCCTCGAAACTGCGGTGACGTGTACTAAGAGGCTGCCACGCACGTGACATGTATTGTTATGTCGCCGATGATACGTTGAGTAGTGTTTAATGTTGAAGCCATTCAACTTTAAGTCTTTAACAACAACAATAAAGGCCATTTGATTTGGTTCTGAATCTTCTGATTAATAATTTGTGAAATAGGTCCCTCGGGCGACACCCGGTAAAGTTGGAATGATACAGAGATCACTAGTATGATCCATGGAAAACCAAGAGTTTCTAACTCAAATTGTAAAGATTTTTAGACAAAGTTTAGAGATTGCCGGTTTAAGTGAACACTTGGGAGGAGAACTTATAACATGCTTTGGTCCTCGGCCTGAAGGGATGTACGAGATCCGGAACCTCTTAATGAAAACCTCTTAATATTTCAAAAAAAACAAAAATTGAGAAATAGTACTCGAGAAATAAACATGTTTTTCTTTTCTATCTTCTATTTTCTAATAGTTTAAATGTTGTTTACTGGATATTTAAAGTTTAAATTATTATTATTATTTTTACTATCTAAACTTGATTAAAACTGAAAATAACACAAAACTCTATACAAGGAAATCAAATGTGGAATACAGAGGAATCAAACTTATTTTAAAACAAACAAGACAAAATCAAACACTAAGGTATGACTAATTAAGGCAGAGACCAACTTGAAGAAAATATGCGGTTCTTTTAATATAAATAACCTTTGATAATGACTAAAGCCAAAAGAAACTCAGTCATCCCCATGAAAATGAAAAATGAAAAACTATCTTTCATTAAAGAGAAATTATTCAGAATGACTCAAATTTTTGGATTTGTTACTAGATTAACTCACTCACCACAAATTTACTTAACTGACTTAAATCTTTTCTAAAAAGACATACTGCCCCAATTTGAGTCTAATATTAACAAAATGTCACTCAATATTAATGTTCATTTAGATTAAAAATATATTACTTAATTACTTTATGGAAAAATATTATTATTAAATATAATAAATTAATTAAAAAAAAAAGAAACCCCCTCCATTAAATCTCCTCTTCTCCTCGATCTCCTCTTCTTCTTTTTTTTTTCCCAGAAATTTAATTTAATTACAGATTTACCTACATGAATTTATAACACATGAATCTACATAAAAGACTACACAAAAATCAATTCAACAATTCAATTACATAAAATCGAATTAACTTCATAATAGATCAGGGCTTTACAAAAGATATAAGAGTTTCTGAGTAGATCACCATAAGAGGTTGATCTAAATTATGAGGAGATTGTCGGGAGAAAAAGAGGTGATTCTTTGTGTAATTTGTATTTTTCAAGAACAAAATTCTGCCACAGATTTCACAAAAGCAATTAAATCTGCAGGCATATGATTCTATCTAAATTCTTAAACCAATGTTTACCCATTATTGGAGCTTCGTCTTATATCACATATTTAGCCGCTTATATATACAGATAAATAATTTAAAATGTATTGATGTAAAGATATTAGATTTCGAAACTAATTACAACCCGTGTAATTTTTATAAGTGTAATTAGATTCTAAATTACCTCCCGTACAAATATTTTAATTTTATTATACGAATATCATATCATTCTCTTTGTCTATAAATTAACTAATCATATCTTATTTAGATTTCAAAAATTGACTACCCGTATAATTTTTATGTGTGATTAAATTCTAAATTACTACCCATATATATATATATATATATATATATAATCTTATTGTATGAATATTATATCCTATTCACGGCTTATAAAATGAGAAATCATATCTTATTTATAAAAAAAAATCAAAATAATATATTAAATTTTGAAATTAATAAATAACTCCTATAATTAAGACATGTGTAATTAGATTCAAAATCATGAACTGCACAAATATTCAAAATATATATATATTTTTTTTATCAACCACACATTACTAGCGGTTTGGGCCACAACTGGCCGGGCCAATAGCCAAATCCTGCATACTGCAGGGAGCGGGATTCGATCTCGGATGCACTGGTGTTGTCTGCCTTCTGTGAACTTACTATCTGCCACTAGGCCAAGACCACTTGTGCAAATATTCAAAATATATTTTAATATCATATTTTATGTATTGCATATATAATAACATATTATATATTAATACTGCATAATTTACAATACTTATCTCATACTAATTCGTCTTACAACAACTCATATGCTCGCAAAATAGCACACTGATAATCATATATATATATATATATATATGTTAAGTTATAAAATATTAGAATATAATTCATACATGATATAATGGGAAAATCTCACTAATACACTTTTTAACTTTATTCTTTCAAATTTACACTTTTTATCCATCACTCTTTCAAAACTACACTTAAAATAAAAATTGTTTTAAATACCACTTATCATCCTTAAACCTTAAACCCTAAACCCTATCACTCATCCTCACATTTATTTATATATTTTTAGGGTTTAAAATGTTGGTTTTAGGGTTTTTACTCCCTAAAAACTAAACCCTATAAACCATAAATCAATTAAACCCTAAATCCTAAAACCAAACCCTAAATCCTAAACCCTAAGCAAATTAACAAGGTTAAAAGATTTTAAACACATAAATTTTAAAAAGTTTAAAAGTGAAAGTGCAAAAGTGAAAGAAATTGAGAGGAAAAATGTATTAGAGAGAGGTTTTCAAAAAAAAAAAAAAAAANAAGGGGAAAAAAAAAAAAAAAAAAAAAAAAAAAAAAAAAAAAAGAGAGAATTTACAAACTCGCACAGAGTGAATTATTTTTAAATGTATGACATCCATACTTTTTAACTATTTTCTTTGCTCGACAGTTTGTTGTATGATAAGTTTTTTATTGAAAATGTAAAGTAACAATAGAGGACAAAATTTGTCGTAGTGTAATCTAATTTTTTTTTTCAGAAATATGATTTATTTTTATTTATTTTTGATGATATTAAGTTTTACTTTTTTCCATAAACCTTTTCCATATTTCCTTTTAATCTTTTTTGTAAATAAAGACATTTGCCACAATCTAAATTATCAAAGACACATGACACGATCTTGTGAGTTATAATTATGTCATGTGTCGACCTCATGGCGAGCTCATGCAGCTTTATTTAATAAGATATTTTCTATTCCTCGTCATTGGAGTTTCAATCTCATTTACACTAATTCTCATTTGTTGCGACGCTTATATAAATATATTCGGATTTAAAAGTCGAACCATTAGCAACTTAACATAGTTTTAATATGTAGTTTCAAATATACATATCACATGAGGTCTCGTTCTTGTCCTCTTTTCCTGACCTAAAATTTCTTTATGTTCTCTCTCCTTCTCCTATGCGCCGCGCTCGTGAATCTAAGTTTGAACCGGCGCGTGGTGGCTACCTTAGCACCAGCGCCGGTCTCCCTGCACTTCTTTTCCTTGTTTTGTTATTTTTGTAGGTTTTCGTTCTCGGCTGGAGCTGTTCCGATTTGGTTGAAGTGGGTTAGATGTTTGTTCAAATCTCTTCAAAAGTTATCTTACCGGTGGGTGAAACGCCCGATCTCTCTGGTCCTTCGTTTCGTGCAAACGTCTTGCTCATCCGGGTATCGATTTAACTTTTGAATCTCAGAACGCTCATCTCTCTTTTCACTTCAGTCTCGGAGCGGATTCTCTCTTGGGTTCTCTGTAGCTTTCTCTTTGTGTGTATGTAGTTTGAGCGCGTGTTTATCTTGAATCTGATCTCTGGCTTCCTTGTCCCTCTCTATCTTCAAGTGGTTCTGGTCTTTTTTGGAGAATCTCTTTAGCTCTCTTTCTAATCTCGATCTATTGTTGACCCTGGGTTAGTGTTATTGGCTCTGCTCTTGTTTATGCTCCGTTGTTGATTTCCACTGGTTTAGAGTGTAGCCTTGCTTGTCTCTACTAGTCAGTTCTGATCGTGATCTGTTCTTCGTTGTGGCTCCTATCGAGGCGTGTTACAAGTCTTATTAACATTGCCGTATACAGTACCAGTTGTGCTATCTTCTTGCTGAGTTACGAAGTCCAGCTCTATCCATTGTGAAAGTATGATCTCATCTCTATAGGAGGTTCCCTTTTCCGTTTAAGTGGTCATCTCTCCTTAATTATTTGGTGTGGTATCTTGCTAGCCAATCTTCTCCTCCAGTTCAGAAGTCTTGTGGTTTTGAAAAGATTGTCTTCTTTCGGGTTTAAGTTGATCGTTGCTTCTTTAGGTCCTTCTAATGGGTTTCTACTTTGGGTTATAGTTTTTTAGCTTTGTATTGCATCGAGTATAGGACAGTTTGTATTTGCTTTGGGTTGTCCTTTGTTTGTTTTCACTAAGGTTGTTTCTTGTTGTTGGTTCTTGTAATACTGTGGTTTTCTCTTTTGGGTTTCAGTCTTTGGGGTTGTATCTGCTAAACCGCCAACTTTACATCCGTTTCAAGTTTATAATAAGAAGTTTAGATGGCAAAAAAAAAAGAGGTCTCGTTCTTTTATTAAGAAAAAAACCAAATTATTTTATAAAAAATTCTAGCTAAGTTAGGGAATAAAAAGAGAAGTTTAATGAATGTTTTTTTAGTTTTTTTTTATTTTTATTTTTTTGTAATTTATGTATTTAAAAAAAAAAGTAAAATGCATTCTTTCGAGTGTTTACTGAAAGATTGAATCCCCTAATACAGTATATGTTATATATATGGCCATGTTATTGAGTAAACGACAAAAGAATAAAAGAAGAAAAGAGAAGGTTAATTAGTAGTGATGTAGTAATAAAGAGAAACACAAAGCGAAGCATTGTTAATAGGTTTTTTTTTATTTTTTTCCAACCAAGTGGTAATCCGGGTTTTAACACCCGACTAATTCTCTCAGGATGAGTTTAGCCGCCGAGTAGCCCACTCACCGGGTTTTCTAATGGGCCGAAAACGTGACACCATTTCGACTAGCCAAATGGGATTTGTTATAGAATTTCCCGCTTGAGATTGTTAATAGGTTGGATCTATCTTTATAACGTGCCTTGGTCAGTTTGGAGTGTCATTTTCTTGTTTTCACTAAGGTTGTTTCTTGTTGTTGGTTCGTGTAATACCGTGGTTTCCTCTTTTAGGCTTTAGTCTCTAGAGTTGTATCCGCTAAACCTCCAACTTTGTATCCGTTTCAAGTTTATAATAAGAAGTTTAGATGGCCAAAAAAAAAAGAGGTCTCATTCTTTTATTAAGAAAAAGACTAAATTATTTTATGAAAAATTCTAGCTAAGTTATGGAACAAAGAGAGAAGTTCAATTTATGTTTTTTTTTTTTTTTCCTTTCTGTAATTTATGTAATTTTTTAGAAAATAAGTAAAATGCATTCTTTCCCGTGTTTGCTGAAAAATAGAATCCCCTAATAAAGTATATGTTATGGCCATCTATTTGAGTAAACGACAAAAGAGAAATGAAAAAAAAAAGAAAAAAAAAAAAGAGAAGGTTATAAATTGGGAATTCGGCCAAAAAAAGTCTGTACTTTGCCAAACTTGCCAAAAAAAGCCTGAACTTAAGAAAGGCCGAATAAAACCTGAATTTTTCATTGACTTTTCAAAAAAATCACAAACTTTGCATTGACTTGCCAAAA
The DNA here is from genome assembly GCA_900406245.1 of Odontarrhena argentea. Taxonomy (NCBI): domain Eukaryota; kingdom Viridiplantae; phylum Streptophyta; class Magnoliopsida; order Brassicales; family Brassicaceae; genus Odontarrhena; species Odontarrhena argentea. The sequence goes on along the minus strand of OVAF01000262.1, from coordinate 6 downwards.
TAGACC
>OVAF01000261.1:0-51902 GCA_900406245.1 Odontarrhena argentea | reverse complement strand
CAAAAATATTGCGGAATGGCGTTTTTCCGCGATTCCGCAGTTACCAATCAAAGCCAAATAAAAGTCACAACGGCAAATTCCTACTTCATGAAACGACACAAGGTTTGCCGTTTCATTTCATCCAGCCCACTATCATCATCATTCAGATGTCTAACGGGCCTTTTTGCCAAAAAGGGCCTTGGTTGATATCATTTGAATTTGGACTTTTTTTGGTTTCATGTGAAAAGTACTCTTCTGGTCAACATTCACGATCTTATCTCAATTCGTCTTCCCGACCAAAAAAGGGACTTTCGTGATTAAAAAATGCAAAATTTATAATATCATAATGTGGATTTGGGTAAACTCTATGCTAAGTTTGTTGATAGTTATCGTGGTAGTTATATAATCAACGAAATGAGAAAAGCATTTTTTCTTTATGAGATCTTAATTGTTTTCACTTTTTATTATATATATGAAATAAAGGAGGTAACATTCCTACCTATAATTTGCTTTTTTTTAGAGCATACCAACTTTGAATATAATAAACCTCAACAAATAAGCTCAAAAGAAAGGATTATTTAATTATCTGTGTTGTGATTATGAGAAACATTATGTGGCCCATTTGTACAAATCTACATTGCAAAAATTCGAATCTTGAAATTTAAACAGTTTTGGATGGATGAAATTACAAGGAGACGTAGTCAGATTTTGCTTTAAGGTTTAGTCAAGATGGCTTTTTGAAGATTAGATTATATATCACTAATTAGACATGATATTTGCTTGCTCCATGGAACTTTAAGATTGAAGCAAAACCAGTTTAATACTTAATCTCTGCCGCCAAATATGAATTTGAAAATCATCTCTTTTTTATTTACACGTATAATCATGGTGTGTGTACCTTTTATTATTCTTTTCAAATTTTCAAAATTTAAATATACTAATAAGTCCTAAGATGGTTGGTGCGAGTTGTTTCCCTTTTTTTGCCACTTTAATTATGTTCCATTGGCCTTGTTTGCTTACACTTTCTTAACATCCTAAATTAAGAACAATAGACAAAATAACTCAATTTTTTGGAAAACTGTTGAGGGTTTGAATTTCATCCCGTACAGATGATTCAAATCCGATTAATTTGTTTAACATTGTTTCTTTTTCTTCTCGTGTTTCTAATTTCTGTGTGAAGATATTTTTAAAAATAGATAAATACCTTTGAATACCACACATTGAAAAATAAATTCTTAAAATACCATTTTTTGTAAAAATAACTTTTCATATTTAAATTTTTTAAAAATATCAAGAATACAAAAATATTCATACTTTATGTTCTTGGGTTTGGATTAACTAATCCATATTTATGGTTTAGTTTTGAATGATTAAAGTGGGTGAAAGAGATATTTAATGAATTTTTTTGAGAAAAAATGGTATTTTCGGAATTCTCCCTTTTAAATTTGGTTATATTTGATGTTTGGTTTACGCAATTGTTTTAAAAAAGAAAAAAAAAACTTTCAATTATAAATTTTGGGACCAACTCCAATCAAACAAACCAATTGGACTATCCTACCTAGTACGCACGAGTAGCAAAAGAAACGATTACTTTGATGACAAAATAATGAACATGATTCACAACAACATTCATGACTCAAGGGAAAGAATGATTACGTATATGCATTAATTACTAATTGTGCTATTAAGATATTTGATGTTCATCATTTTGTTAGAGTTTAAAATTGTCAGCAAAGTTGTGTGATTAGGTAATATGATTAACACAGAGTTAAGGACATCAATAGAGGTGGTCCGTGCGTTTGTCCTAACCAGAATTACGGAAAATGATTCGAACCGCGTTTTCCCTTAGCTTTTCTATGGGCCCATGCTGTTTCATTTGTGGGCCGAGCCGGTGCGTGATTATTTCTCTTTTTTTTCTTTTTTTGTGAGATTTTTTGTTTGACCTCTTATATATTACTCTACATTTTATGTGTGGTAAGTCGACAGGTTTTGGGGAGCTAGTTTTGGGTTCCAAACGCGACATAGCACTTGATAATTTCTTCAACGATATTCGTAAATGGTTATCTTGTTTTACTGGTGTTCGAATTTTCCATACTAGTCGACAATATAACATTTTAGCGGATAAATTAGTTTATGAATGTTTTAATTTATCTACTTCTTGTTGTATTTACAATTCCACTTCTTCTCGTTTGAGGGAGTACTTCTTGTAATGTTATTTTGTCGTTAATAAGAATCAAATGTTTTTTAAAAAGTCTATTGATAATTACTTTTTCACCTATTGAACTCATATTTTTTGTATATAATTAAATTATTTTGATGCTAAATCTTTCATTTGTTTTTTTGTTAATAAAGGGTTTGCTAGTTTCGGTTTATTTCAAAATGATAGGTCCAAAGAATTATCATGAGTAAAACTAAATAAGTTTTTACTCGATGTTACTACATCTTTTCAGGTCAAATTATTGTTTTTTTTTGTTTTTGTCGATAATTCAACAAATATGCATTAAGTTCTAATCGAATTAGACGATGACACAATGATAGTACTACCACTAACCGCTAGACTATAAATCTTATTTATAATATTTAATTAGGATAAATCCATGAGTCGATTTCAAAGTAACCAAAACAATTGATTTGGACATTAAGTTAATTATATTTCTATGAAGTTTTAATGGATTTTTGTTTTTCACTTAAGCTATGTGAGTTCAGATAAAAATGAAAACCAAAAAAATGGATCTTAATTTTTAAAACCAATGGTTTGTTTGATTACCATTTTAATATTAGTTTTAACCAAAAACAAATTCAATTCTTTATCATATTATATATAATTATTTAATAATTCGTGAAACTGAATAAACTTAGATAAACATTTGAAACGAAGCCAAACTAAAATTAGGATTGAAACTTTTTCTGTTACATATTTACAATATATCAGCCACTTTACATTATCTTTACTTATACATGTAGATAATAATGACATACCTAATGGATTTATGATGTCTCACGAGTCACGATCTTAATTATTATGCAAACTGCTGACATGAATAATAAAATAATAATTAANAAAAAAAAAAAAAAAAATAAAAAACAAAAAAAAAAAAAAAAAAAAGAATAATAAAATAATAATTAAAGACATGTTTAGTAAACAAAAGAATTTTGATATATCTTACATATATTTGAATAATACTTTGTAATTATTAAATGGAATAAAAACATGTAATTTTCATGTGACAATCTGGATCACGAGATCTTTTGCAAACATGAATGCAGAATGCCCAAACTAGAATCCGATGGAAATCACGTTCCTTGGGTCAACTCATTGTCATTTAAACCATATCCTAAAATAATAAAGTGAGCAAATCGTACACCCTGTACATATAATTTCTTCTTAACCTTTTCATGAAAGATTTTCTTTTTCTCACTTTAGAGTTTAGATGTAAGAAGAACAAAAATGTTAATTCTATTTGTTCTTTCGTTTCTTGCTCATATTCATAAGTCATAACCACACACACTTTAATGATCATTTATTTTTGCTTACAAAATGCATATCAACGATGTTATCAAACTGTTTTTTCTTTTACATATAACTACGAGGAATATGACTCGGACCGGATAGGCCACCGGTTTCCCGGTTCAACCGGTCGAACCGGCTGGTCCGATCCGGTTTTTTAATCCTTGCTTAAAAACAATTCAACCAAGTATCAAATACATTGTAGAATATAAATGTTCACATACAAAAATACAATCAATTTAGTATAATAAAGTGCAGAGATCACTAAATACGAATAAAAACCGTTATGGATCCTAAAAACTACATATATGACCAAAAGGAGATTAGATAGCTAAAACTAAAAACTTCATAATTCAAAAGTAAGAAGCTACTTGGATACTTGAATATTCACATTCTCAAAGATGTTTATCTTTGATAAACCAACCAAGTGATGGTGGTCTAGTGGTTAAATAATTTGTTCTTTGGAAATTCGTCTAAGTGAAAAAAAAATCTAGATTTTGAGGAGTTAGTCTGGAATTTTTTTTTATAGTGATTCCCCTAATTAACAAATCAAATGTTTATATTAAGAGAAACACAAAGGACAAAACAAAAGTAGTGTTTTTGTTCAACGCATTCTGTGCTCCTACTTATCACTTTAATAGCAATAGGTCTTTTATGTTTACAAGTCTAGTCTACAAACTTGAGATTCATTTTACGAACATTTTGAACCATAAGTCCTAAAATCGATACTAAGTAAAATCCAGAATTATTATTGAGGCGTGGATTAAACCAAAAAAGCCATATCTATAATAACAAAGACGTATTCCACGAGTGAGTTGTCTAAATGGGTTGATGAGGAGTCAACCTCATGACAAGTCTAGTCTTTACCGTACGTACGAGTACGATTACTCTAAAGCAATGGTCCTATAAACATTAAGTCACTCTCATTATAAATGTTTATATTTCCACCGACTTTCCCAAATACTCTCTCTACCACACTTTGATCTTCCTTGTATCATCCCAAGATCTCACTTACATCACTTCTCTTTCTCCCACCATTTATATCGCCCACTGTTTTCATTTATATGATCTGTAAATAATGTATTCTCCTCGAATAACATCGTCCACGACAAAAAAAAGAGAGTTATATATATATTACAATTTGTGAATATATATTAGTTATTATAGTATGTCTACACTTTTGAAAAATATTTATCACCATTAATTTACTGCCATGTATCTAGCATAAGTCCAAAAAACACATGGCCAAATATCTCAATTCAACAATATAATAATGAAATATAAAACAAAAATCTGACCAAAGAACGTAATCTGAGAGACAATAGTTGGTTTACTTGACAAGGGAAAATGTAGGCTTTGTAGCTCTAGGAGTGAGCAAAAGAGTATGGACTTACTTCCACAGAATAAAATAAAGTTTCGAGTTAATAAGCTTCTTTTTATAACAAAAAATATGAACCACCATATCTCTCTCAAGTCTCAACAAATTCTTATCCAACTTTCCCATTTATTCCACCCTCTAATATGATTTAATTTCTATCTTCTTTCTCAACTAATTTATACCTAATTAAACAAACTCCTCATCTTATGAAAAAAATAGTATATACCATTGTCATTTTAGATAATTTCAAACCAACTTGAACGGTTTCAACCCATATAAATTTCAGATAATTTTTTTGTATTTTAACGAGGTTATCTTATGAATTTTTGTAGACATGATCACTCTTTATTAATTAAACTTGTTTCTAAATGTATAGATGTATATTATTCTTACATGTACAAAAACAGAGTATAACAACTAGTGTGGTTTAGGAACTAAGGAACACCTTTTATGACCCTCCTCGTACATTATTAATTCTTATTCATACTCTAAAAACATGTACACCAGACACTCTTGTAAAAGAGAAAAAAAGAAAAAGAAAATATTCATTGTTGTATGATAGCACTTGGAAGTTCTCTCCTTAATTTTCCTTTCTAATAATCTGTACTATAATTCACAATACAAAATAATTGAAAGCCAGTTTGTATTATAGCACATAATCTAAACCAAACATAATGTATACTCTTGACGAAAAAGTGAGATAAACAAAAATAAAACAAAATAATGAGATGTCTTATCATAATGGTTTTTTGGTGTGGTAAGTGTAAAAATGTGTTTTTCTTTTCATAAAATTAAATTTTACATAATCTTATATGTTGTGTATATATATATATATATATATATGTATAATGTATATACATATGTATATTATTTTTTAGGAGATAACTCAATATTAGTCATTAGATAAACACCTATAAGTTGGCAACTCTATCTTAAATGGTGTATAAACATCATTGTATTAGTTTATTTATTGAATGAGAAAAGCATATTTACATAGTTTTACAAAATGCTAATAAAACAAATATAATTATGTTTAAAGTTCTTATTGATAGACCGCTCAACGCCTACATCAGACGCTGAATCAAAAATTGGGATGATGTTGCTGTGCCCATATGTTCACAAGAACTATTTTATCTCCCATTCAACAGAAAAACTCAGGTCTAGAACACTTGAGCACTCTTGACCCGGTATAGTAGATCGTACTACTAAACTTTATAAACACCTTTCTCTTGTGAGAGAAGGAGATCAATATTTTAACCTAAATTTCTAGAAACTTACATAAAATTCTCTCAAGACTTCTATATCTCTTCTCTTCACGTAATTATGATCACCTGTGCTCGAACTCCGGTCTCTTCTCCTATGTTTCATTACTTCTTTTACACTCAAATAGTTCTCAAACGTTATGATAGATAATGTATCACCCCATATTGACTCAACGTCACTTTCCCTTTGTTTACTTTGTCTTTCGTATATCTTTTCTGTTCTCACGCTCTGCGTCGCGGTATTTTCATATTTCGTGTCTTGTTCTCTATCTGACTTTAGTTTTCAGAGGATTATCAAAAGATGTCATCCCATCATGTTTTTCGTGACGTTCAACTATGTCAAACATGTGGCGGAGTCTTATCTCTAGTGGTTGAACCCATATAACGAAAAAATCTCAATAACCAAATAAATGAGAAATAATAAACGAATTTTTTTTTATATATATATATAAGTTATTCTTGTATTTTTTTTCTTAGAGACGGCGAAACCTAGATCTGAACTTTGATGTAAGTGACCTATTAGCATTGACGTCGAGCTGTGTTCCAAGCTTGGTCACCGTAAAAAAAAGCATAGGAAAATCGGATGAAAAGAAGAAGAGAAGAGCAAGTAAGTCCACAGAAAGCAGGTAACACCAGTGCACCCAGAATCAGTCTTGCTCTCTACACTCTGCATCATGCACGATTTGATTATTGAGTCAGCTAGTTGTGGCCCAATCGATATTAATGTGTAGTTGAAAAAGAAAAAAACAAGAGAAGAACAAACTATTTACAATGCTTGGGTCATTGTGAACTCTATAGGTTAGAGAATTTATTGCAAGTGATATTTATTTGCCAGATCTAAAACTTTATTTATGCTTAAGATTTTCGATTTAGCGATATACATATCTCTTATCTCCAAATTTACATTCTTCGTAATTTTTTTATTGCTAGATTTTGATTTGGGTATAGTCATCGTAGTTTTTTTATATGATCATATGTGTTTCGAGAAGGGAAAAACCTCGAAAAATACACCAACTTAGTAATATATGTAAAAAACATACACGAACTATTAGCATTGTCATATTAATACACGAACTCATGAATTTGATTAGATTAATATACAAACTCATTAAATTGTTCAGATTAATACATGAACTTTAATCAACATTACCAAATTAATCTTATTCTTCTCCCACAAATCAATTTGTTTTAAGAGTTTGAATAAAACGTAGAAATAAATATTTTAAAAATGCTAAAAATTATGATTCAAATCTAGATATTGGGTTTTATTTGGCTGTGAATTTCCACTTCGCATTATTTGTTCAAATGTTTCGGTTGTATAACTTCATTGTAATATATGTCTTTATCTCTTTTGTGTTTTTGTTTTTATTGAAAAATTTATCAAGTACTTCTTAATTGATTTTGATTTGGTGATTAATATAAAAATTTCACACTGAAAACAATTTATTCATGAAACGAATAATACATTTTTTTTTTTGGTCACATAGAAATAAATGATTCCCTTCCTTTTTCGCCAAAAAAAAAAATATTCTTAAATTGCAATATAGGAAAAGAAAAAACATATTTTGATATTGAGTTATTGACCCAAGCCAAGTGTGCTATGTACAACGCACCTTGTACTGTATTTAACACACGGTTAAAAAGTGGGACCCACGTATTCCTCACTAAAGTTACCCGTTTTAACCTTTTACCAGTAACCGTAGTCTTAAAGGCTAAAGCTGTAAAATCTCCATTTCAATAAATTCCTCTCACACTCTTCTTCTTTCTCTGGCGCTCACTTCTTTTCAAGTTTCTCTCTCTCTCTTTCTCTGGCTTCTCTCGAGCCTCGTGCCTCTAGAGAGACAAAACACAAATCTCTTAAAGCAGCGACGGTTTTGCTAGCTTCCGGACAAATTCGGTCAACGACAAGGATAAAAAAGAAAAAACTCAGACAATGACGGTTTTCTCCGGCAAACAAGTAGTTCCGGTCGATTACGAAGCAGAGGTATCACAACGTCTTCTAGAATCTATCCTCGAAGGAGATTTCAAAACGGCGTCGGATTGTGTCTCCGATCCGCTCGTCGACGTGAATTTCGTCGGCGCCGTTAGTTTGAAAACGAGGAGGAGCGAGGTTCTGCTCCGTCACGAATCCGCGAGTGAGATACGAGTTGAGTATGAAGAATTCAAAACCGATGTAACGCCGTTGTTTCTCGCCGTTAATTTCGGAAACGTAGCTCTCGTGAAACAATTACTGGTAATAATTATTCTGTTCTTCATATATGAATTTGCTAATTAATTTCGTTTTGTTTACATTTTTTCTTGTTCCGTAGTAATTTTAGCCGTTTATTATTTGTCTTTGAGCTTAGATTTTTGGTTCGATTTTTCCGATGAACGAGATCGTAACAAATATTTGGCCGTTTCTTCTTTGCTTCTAGCTTAATTTTTGTGAAACCGATGAACAAAATCTGCTAATCTGACATTAATTAAATCACTAAGCGTTACTTTCATGGTAGTTACTAGTTACACACTCTTTATTAACGCAAATCAGCATCGCATATATAGTATTCCTTTGTATTTTTGTGTGAATGTTATTGTTACGTTCCATTAATGGAGGACGCAATTAATGGAGAATTGCTTTCCTCGTGATTTCGATTTTTTCCGTTTGTTTTTGTTTAATCTTTTCGTACCTTAAAAAAAATATTTTGAACTAAAAAGACATCAAATATACTACGTGTCTGGCTTAAGTCTCGGTCTACTTTACTTTTTGCTCTTTTTCGAAATTCAAATTTCGCATGCTGCTTATTCTGTAACATTCATATTCCTTTTTTGGTCTCTGCTTTTTCTATGAAACAAATTATTTCCCTGTGAATTTTTTTGTTAAACTACTTCCATTTGAATTCTCACTTTGATTTAGCGAATAAGTGACTTTAATTAGTATAGATCTAATCAGGATCTACGGTATTCTCACTTTTTTAAAAATATGTATTGGATTCAGTGCGAGTTTTATTTATTTAACTCATCACCTGTTGACTAACTTAAATCTCACTAATTGGAGTGTTTAGGAATCTTCCAAAACTGAAGAAATTGTAAAAAAGAAAAGAAATTTAAGTTGCATTTTTTTTACAGAGTCAAATTTGCATATTAGGCAAGCTTGAATTCACACAACTTTTTTTCTTTTTGCTTTGCTTCTACTAATTCTAATTATATTGCCTCAGAGTTTTGGACTATTGCTAGACCATCGTTAAGTAAAACACTAGCTTATGGGTATGAATCATTTGATGGATATTTTGAGACATCAGAGTGTTCCAGAGCTCACTATTTGTTTTTTTTGCTGTGATAATTTGATTTGATACTTCTTTTTTCCTGAGAGGAACGGATGATATTTTTAGTACGACAACAAGTGTTTGATATTATTTCACCATGTAGCTTTGATTGATAAACAGAACCTGAGGCCCCTCCCATATGGCATTGTCACTTTGTAATTGGCTGCATCTATAGTACACTAAATTAGTATATTTGCATATTTCCTCTCTTTCCTTTTGAATCATCAATCAGATTTGTCTGAGATCAATCCAAGCCATGCTCCTTTCCGTCAGGGGTTGTTCCCTCATGTTCATTTTTCAATTATTCATCTTTGCATTATTGTACAACTTACTACATACTTTTTGTCTTCTTCTGCTTCTGGTTTTTCGTCCCACGTGGAGGTTCTTTGCTTAAATTAATACTTTCTAATCTTCACCAAGATCTGATCTTTTGTGTAATGTCGTAATCATAATCACAGAACATTGGAGCTGATGTGAACCAGAAGCTTTTCAGGGGATTTGCAACAACTGTTGCTGTAAGGGAAGGTTATTTTGAGGTGCTTGAGATTTTACTTAAAGCCGGTGCTTCTCAGCCTGCCTGTGAGGAAGCTTTAGTGGGGGCGAGCTATCATGGACGCCCGAGGTTCGCTGGGCTGCTCATGGGAACTGATTTTATTCGTCCTCAAGTTGCGGTGCACGCTCTAGCCACTGCTTGTTGCAGAGGTTTTGTCGACGTTGTAGGGACCTTGCTCAAAGTAAGTTCTTCATCTAGTGGTTTTACAAAATTAACCATTTTAAAGTCGTTTAATTGGATCTTTCAGAAACATTTTCTAATGTTCTTGTTTCATTACAGTGCGGAGTAGATGCTAATTCAACGGATAGGCTTCTGCTTCAGTCTTCAAAACCTTCTCTTTACACAAATGTGGACTGTACAGCTCTTGTTGCTGCCATTGTCAATAGGCAAGTCTCCGCTGTACGCGTGCTACTACAGGTAATTATGGGCATTGCAATATTGGAAATTTGTTTCTTGCCAAGAGAGTTATGTATCTAAGATATTCAAGATTTTCTTTTAATGGTTTTGCACAGGCTGGTGCCAAGACAGATATCATGGTGAGGCTTGGCGCATGGTCATGGGACTCTAACACTGGAGAAGAGTTCCGGGTTGGAGCTGGAGTGGCCGAGCCTTACCCTTTAACTTGGTGTGCTGTGGAGTACTTTGAAAACAGTGGCGACATTTTGCGCTTGCTGCTTAAAGTCCAGTACCCGAATGCTTCTCATAATGGTCGGACTCTCCTCCACCATGCTGTCCTTTGCGGTAATGAGGCAGCTGTTAGAGTCCTCCTCAAGTGTGGTGCTGATCCAGAAACTCCTATCAAAACTTCACGAGGCATTGAACTCCGACCGATTCATCTTGCTGCACGTTATGGATCAGTAGAGATCATACAAGAGTTGGTTACGTTTGGTTGCGACATGAACTCAAAGACTGATGCTGGGAACACGGCTCTGTTGCTCTCAACAAGACACAAATATTCTGAGTGTGTAAAGGTTCTAGCTCTTGCTGGTGCTGATTTCGGCTTGGTGAACAAGTCTGGTGATTCTGCCGTTTCGATCGCTGAGTCAAACAAGTGGTCTCTAGGATTAGAACTTGTAATTCTTGAACTGATTCGGTTTGGTGTGGTTCCACATTCGAGCAATGCTTCAGTCTTCTCGCCTTTGCTGTACGTGGCTCAGTCCGGAGATGCAGAGGCCCTTAAATCTCTTGTGAAAGCTCCACAAATCTTCCTTGACTTTCAAGACGAGGAAGGTTTCACGGCTGCAATGCTAACAGCCATGAAAGGCCACGTCGAAGCATTCAGGGTTTTGGTCTATGCAGGCGCAGATGTTAAACTATTCAATAATTCCGGGGACACAGTGGTCTCTCTGTCTGAGCAGAACGGTTACCGCGACATGATGGAGAAGGTGATGCTCGAGTTTGCACTCGAGAAGGACAACAGAAACATGGCAGGCGGGTTCTACGCTCTACACTGTGCAGCAAGGCGTGGAGACGTTAAAGCGGTGAAGCTCTTAAGCGAAAAAGGATACGGTCTGGACATTGCAGATGGAGACGGGTACACTCCGCTCATGCTTGCAGCCAGAGAAGGCCATGGAAGTATGTGCGAGTTCCTCATCTCCCGTGGTGCAAACTGCAATGCTATGAACAGAAGAGGGGAAACGCTGCTGGATCTTGCAACTGGTGATGCAGAAAAGGTGATCCGTAACGAGTTGTCTCGGTTGTTTGTGACAAAGGGAAGCAATGTAATGAAATACACCAAGGGAGGAAAAGGGAAGAAGCATGGAAAGGGATTGAGAATGTTGGAATCAAGTGGATTACTAAGCTGGGGAAAGTCAAGGAAGAGAAATGTGGTCTGCAAGGAAGTAGAGATCGGGGTTAGCCAGAGGTTCAGCAAGAACCGAAAGGGGAAAGGCGATGGAGTGGAGGAGCAAGAAGGAATTTTCCGGATTGTGACTACGGAGAACAAGGAGATTCATTTTGTGTGTACAGGTGGGTTGGTGGGTGCAGAGATGTGGGTGAGGGGAATAAAACTTGTGACCAGAGAGTCTATCTGTGGGAGAACTCAGGCTCAGAATTAGAGTATTGATTTTTGTATATATAGAAGTTTTGAGAAGTGAGCTTGGTTTTGAAGGTAGTGTGCTTATGTTGTGTTGGGGGTGTTTATAGTTGTTTGGATTGGATTAAGTTCAAAGTTCCATATCCTCAGTATATTTGTGAAAAGCTCGAGTTGCATATGAATGAAAACTACTATAAAAACTATTGGATTTGAGATTCCAAATTGATATTTCTACGAACATACATTTCAGCACAACAATTGGGTAAGGAATCAAAACCTAGATATTTAAAACAGCATAAATTCCATGTCTCTTGAAAAGAACAAGATGTAAACATTACATGATACATGAAGTCAGCACTTTTGTTTACCAGTCACAAAACGCAACAAGCAATAAACCAGCAAAGAGATAAATAGAGACGCTTTGAAGTTCTAATCGCTATTGTAACCACCATCATCGTTATCCTTATCTTCGTGGTCTTTCACCACTCGTTCTATGAACTGTCTTCGAACTCCAGCCATCACAGCTTCCCTTGAAGAGTCATCGTCTCCACTTTTGCCATCATGAAGAACTGGCTCTGACTGACACAAAACTAATGCTACACCTGAAAAACGAAATCAGTTGCAACTACGTTAAGACATGAACGCAGATGTGGGTCACATCAGGTCTCAAAGGCTAGACACGAGATATGACATAGTTCTCCAAACACAATTGAGCACAGACTGTATCAGACATCATATAAATGACAAGGCTGGCTTCAAAACTTACTCTCTGGAGTGCATCTACGACCATAGCTCTTCGAGCCTACATGAGTTCCTTTAACTGCACCATGGTGGTACACCAGCAAGGTAGGAAGATTGCAATCAGGGTAATTTGGAATACAATCCGTGGATATTATCTTCACAAACTTTGTAGCCGGGTATCTGCTAGCCAATTCATCTAGACAACCCAATAACAAACTACACTCTGCGAAACTATCAGACAACAACAAGAAATAAACAAAAGTTCAGTGTTTCAGGTTTGGTATCTTTAAAAGCAAATCATAATTCACTAATCCTTAAAAGCATACCCATCTTTGTAGAGACATACAACAACCCAATCTTCCGCAGATGCTTGCGTAACCTCACGTACGAAATCCGAGCTCGAGATGGGAGTCACTGATCCATACCTTCTAACTTTAGCAGCTTCTCTCAGTTCCGTCAATCTCTTCTTCCTATCAAACCATCAAACACATTAGCATGAAGAGTGTGTTGCACAAGAACTTTAAGCAGCTAAAATTGAACACTACTACTTTCTTCATATCCAGAAATTAAACGAATCGAGAAAAACCATATCTTAATAATCGCATTCCCAATCCAGAAGAGTAGATAAAGAGCTAAACTAGCTACAGAACAACAGATCCGAGAAGATCGAATTCACAATCCAAAATACCATCCATTCTCTAGGGTTTACGACGAGCTAATTACAAAAATGAGAATGTTCGATTCAATCTACGAACCTGTATTCTTCGAGGAACCGATCATCGTCGAGATCTTTGTCATCTTCAAGATCCTCAAGCTCCTCTTCTGTCTTCTTATCAAACCATGCCTGATCCTTAGGAGCTGAAGCCTCATCTTGCGCCGGAGTATAAGACGGTGGTTTGAACGCCGGTGCCTTCTCCGGTAGATTCCCCAATTTCCGCTGGATATCGTCCCATTGCGTCGAAGTTCCTTCAACGTCCTTGTACACGAAATGATAATCCGCCATGGATTTCGAAACTTTCAAATCTTCCGCTTAGATAACACAGAGCTAAACCTTTGAATCTGGAGATGGCTTTGACACTCTGGAAACGCAATCTGGTTCCTTTTGTGGAAGACGATCCGAAATTGGTCTACCTTAACCGGACCTCATCTGATTTATACCGAACGACTAATTTCTGGTTTAGAAGACCATTAGTAATCGGTTAAATAGTGTTAGACCTTCTGGATTATTCGGAGGGTTTAATTTTTCTTTTTGGGGGATGTATTTTAAGGGAAGATCCAGAGATAATTAAACCAAGACTTTGGAGAATTTTTGAGAGGGAGAAGAAAAGGCGATCGATTAGGGTTTTTGTTCGTGGTGTGAAGAATCTATTTCATCGGAATTATGAACTCGGTGGAGGCTGTGATAGCGTCAATTCAGGGTTTATCAGCGAGTTCTGGAGATTTGACTGCACTGAACGATCTTTTGAAAGGAGCTCAAAACTCACTTCGAGCCGATCCTGATTTTAAATTCTCTACTCTTGAACAGCTTGACCCTGCGAAGCATTCTCTCGGTTACTTGTATTTCCTGTGAGTTTATTCGATTTTGCCATGTTTGGGTTTCTTTTGTCTCTTTCTAGGTTAGGTTTTTGCCACTGTTTTGTTAATGTGTGAGGCTGATTTGTGATTAGGGTTACTGGGTTAACTAGTTGCTTCTTGTTTGAGATAATCTGCATTCTCTCGGTACTTGTATTTCCTGGGAGTTTATTTATTTTGTAATATTTGAGTTCCTCATGCCTCTTTAGAGAGTAGGTTTTTGCTGCTGTTTCTGTGTGGTCAGCAACTGTGAGGCCGATTGTTGATTTGGGTTAGTGGAATACTAGTTTTTCTTTTTGTTTGGGATGATTTGCATCAGCTGTTTTGATTTTTGTGTGTTGATTTGTAGAACTTGAGGTGTGTGTGATGAGTTCTATTTACAAGGATGATTGTTTGTTTTGGTGTTGGATTTCAGTTGTTGACGTTTTGTATTGTTTGATTGTTTCAGTGAGATCCTTACGTCTGGACCAATTTCAAAGGCGAAAGCTTCTGATGAGGCTGTGATAATTGCACGGTTCATTAACTCTTGTGATGCTGGGCAGATTCGTTTAGTGAGCGATAAATGTAAGGGCTTTAACTTGAGGGGATTCTTTTTATATACTTCCTTGTTCATATCTTTAGGGATAATGATGTTATTATTTTGGTTTCGCAGTTGTATCTCTTTGTAAGAGATTAAAAGAATATGTTTCGGAAGACATGCTCAACGATCCTATGCGAGGGGTGGGGCCACTGTTGACAGCAGTTCATAAGCTTCAGGTCTCCACCAAACGTTTGACTCCATTGCATCCAGATTTGCTTCAACTATGTCTTCTGGCGAAAGCGTACAAAGCTGGTTTCTCCATTCTTAGTGATGATATCTTGGAGGTTGACCAGCCAAGAGACTTTTTTCTCTATTGTTTATATGGGTATGCCAGCTTTTGTCATTGCTATCAGTTCTATATTTTGATCTAATGGTTGTATAACTTGTATCTACTTATTAATCCATCAATAGTTCTTATTCTTATAATAGTTTATTGGATTTTCTACCTTGATCCCTCTGTTAATATTTAAAGTAGCTTTCTTATAAAATTCTGCACTTCTGACAGGGGAATGATATGCATTGGACTGAAGAAATTTCAGAGAGCACTGGATCTTTTTTACAATGTAAGGCATTCTTTTTTTCCTTTTTCATATGCCTTGTCATCAAGGATATTTATGTTAGTTTTAACTCACTTGGAATTCTTGTAACAGGTTGTGACTGCTCCTATGCATCTTGTCAGTGCCATAGCCCTTGAGGCGTACAAAAAGTACATATTGGTTTCTTTGATTCACAACGGGCAGGTAAGGCTGGCTCTTTACTTTTTGTTTGTTAGTTCCCTATCGTGGGAGCGATCATATTGTAGGAGTCTGTATACGTTGGATATTTAGTATTACTGGTATCATTTATTAGTTATTGCATCCCGTGTGTTATTTTCCCTTAAGCATTGGTTTATTTTATGATGTTATTCGTGTAAACTTGTATGATTTTTTATTTGTGCAGTTTACTAACAATCTTCCCAAATGCGCATCTACAGCAGCTCAGAGAAACCTCAAGAACTTATCTATTGTAAGTTTTGAACTATATCTGTTGTACCTATATCGATCTACCTATGCTGTTAATTCCTCATGTTTCTTGCCCGTTCCATGAGTTGTACTTTTCATTTTGAATGGTGGTCGGTCTGTTTTGACTTCAGTTGCTCGATACTCCATTCCAGCTAGATTTATAAACTGACTTATGTTTTATTGTTCACCCTTTCTCAGCCTTACACTGAATTGGGTCATTGTTACAACGAAGGGAAGATGAGTGAACTAGAGGCATTGATTGTGGCCAACAGTTCAGTGTATGAAGGGGTAAATTTCCTCCAAACACTTACCTTAGTTTATGTATATCTATTATTATTTATTCACCCCTATAAATTAAACAAATGCTTTTGTTCAGGACAAGAATCTTGGATTAGTTAAGCAAGCAGTGTCATCCCTTTACAAAAGGAACATTCTGAAATTGACTCAGAAGTACTTGACCTTGTCGCTTCAAGATATAGCTAACATGGTCAAACTTGCTAGTGCTAAGGAGGCGGAAATGCATGTGCTTCAGATGGTAGTGTATTCTGTGTATCTGACACTTGATTTATCACATAAACTCTGGTATATGACAAAATTATGTTTTCTTTCCAAATTGGCAGATCCAGGATGGTCAGATACATGCTCTTATCAACCAAAAAGATGGAATGGTCAGATTCTTGGAAGACCCTGAGCAATACAAAACCAGTGAGATGATAGAGATCATGGATTCTGTCATTCAAAGGTAATCCTTTCCTGTCAGGGAATCAAGTGTTTTGATACATAGCTTGAAATTTGAAACTGCTAAGCAACACATTTAAAAGAGAAACTTTAGTTCTCCTTTCTTTAAGGAGTGCATAGTTAGCACTGATCATGTTTTTGTGTTTATATGATTTTCAGGACTATTGGGTTGTCTAAAAACATCTTAGCCATGGATGAGAGCTTATCATGCGACCCTTTATACTTAGCAAAGGTAACTTAATGCCATAGACTATTCTGTGTCCTCAAACCTGAGTTACTCAAACTAAGCCTGTTGCCTAACTTTATCTCAGGCTGGAAGGGAAAGACAAAGGTACGACTTTGGAGACGATTTTGATACTGTCCCTCAGAAGTTCGCCATGTAAACAGCTAAAGACCAAAACCTTGGCTCGAAGACTACCTGAGTTGTGAATCCAGACAATGTTTTTTCTGCCTTTTTTGGTTCATATTTTGTTGGTTAGATGTTTAGAGAAAATTATTATGGATTCGCAAATCTTTATCATACTTTAAAATTGCTACCAAGTTTTCGCTCGCTCAATTACCTTGAGAGAGTCTCTGCAGTCTACACAAAGCATTCTTGTAAAGACCAGAGGTCGAAATAGCCAAAGTGCTGCATACAATCCTGGGTTTTTTTTATAATAGTTTTGTCACGACGACGACGCATCGTTTTGGGTTTAAAGTCATTAACTGCGTGTTGTTTTTGTGGCTTGGGCTTTTTTTTTTAACCTTTTGAGGCCCGCAACTTAAACTGCGTGCCGTTTCCACGTAGATTTTTATTATTTTATACTCGTTCTATTCTGTCGCTTCTTCTTCATTTCGTTTNCATCCTGTTTTCCTCCCCTTTTCCAAAAAAAAAAAAAAAAAAAAAAAAAAAAATCTGAGAAGACTGTGAGGAGAAAGAACAGAGCAAAATCCTCAAAATCGCCGCCGGAGAATCTTCTAGCTTCTCAAGATTCCGTAATCTGGAATCGTCAATTCCGATGGAAGGTGTTGTCACATGTTTCCATACGAAATGCGTATCTCTCCCAATTCGATCTTTCCCACTTTCTAGGGTTTCTTCACTTTCTCGGTGGAGGAACACTAATTACGTCTCTTCATCACGATCGGTTCCTCAGAGAACGTTGTGCGTTTCTTCGTCGAGCTCAGACACTTTAATCGCTGGTGGTTCGGCAAAGGAAGACGATAGGCAGATCAAAGTATCGAGCAAGAAGGATGGAGGTGATTCCGAGGATTTGAAGTTTTGGATGGAAAAGAATGGTTTGCCTCCTTGCAAGGTTGTGTTGAAGGAGAGACCTGCTCATGATCAGAAGCATAAACCGATACATTATGTTGCTGCTAGTGAGGATCTTCAGGTGGTTGACTTAGCATTTCATCACTTTTTATGAAGAAGTATCGCTTTGATGGTAAATCTGATATAATTCATTGTAATTTTACAGAAGGGTGATGTGGCGTTTTCAGTTCCCAACTCTTTAGTAGTCACGCTTGAAAGAGTTTTGGGAAACGAGACTATTGGTATGAGCAAGAAATTAGTTTTATAATCATATTTGGATTAGAATTTTGTGATTTCTCTTAGGTGGTTGCATATTGAGGTTGGGGATATGGGAGTTTTGATGCTTGTTTGAAGCCATAGCCTCTCATTTTTTCCATACAGCTGAAATGTTGACGACGAACAAATTGTCTGAGCTGGCTTGCTTAGCTCTGTATTTGATGTATGAGAAGAAACAAGCCAAGAAATCAGTATGGTATCCTTATATAAGAGAACTTGATCGTCAAAGAGGAAGAGGCCAGTTAGATGCAGAATCCCCGTTGCTGTGGACAGAGGCTGAGTTAGATTACCTTACTGGCAGTCCAACCAAGGCTGAAGTTCTTGAGAGGGATGAGGGGATCAAAAGAGAATACAAGGAGCTTGACACTGTCTGGTTTATGGCGGGATCTTTGTTTCAGGTGTTTGACTACTATATCTGCTAACTTAGACTCTGGGTCTTTTTATTTTTCTGGAGCAAAGGAATGCTAACAGAGACAGCGTTCTTATATCAAGTGATTTGTGTTTTGCAGCAATACCCATTTGACATACCAACTGAAGCTTTTTCCTTTGAGATTTTCAAACAGGCATTCGTAGCCATTCAGTCTTGTGTGGTGCATTTACAAGTAAGCATTCATTATCATTTGGTTTTCCCTTACACAATTCATATGTCCTGCCCATGATTTAGTATTACCTATACTATTACACTATAGCTAAATCTAGTGTTTAACTTTAACCCGTAGCTCATAATTTAAGCAAGTATTCAGGCGTTAACTGTTACTTCTCCTAATTTAAATTTGTTTTGCTTTTAATATACTCAGAATGTCAGTTTAGCTCGTCGGTTTGCTTTGGTTCCGCTTGGTCCTCCTTTGTTGTCCTACTGTTCCAACTGCAAGGCAATGCTTACTGCAGTTGATGATGCTGTTGAACTCGTGGTTGATAGGCCATACAAGGCTGGGGATCCTATAGTTGTCTGGTGCGTCTGTTAGCCAAATTGCTTCCAACCACTAACTTTCTCTTTCTGATTTTTGTTTCTTTCTTCGTTCCATCTTTTATTTCAGGTGTGGGCCACAACCTAATTCAAAATTGCTTCTAAACTATGGATTTGTTGATGAAGATAACCCTTATGATAGAATAATTGTTGAGGTAGTTATGAAACTTTGTTACCTTACTGTAAACATGAGTGTAATGTTCTTGTTATTTTCTCAACGTATACATGTTTTATGTGTCATATCTTGCATTCCAGGCAGCACTGAACACCGAGGATCCTCAATATCAGGACAAGAGAATGGTTGCTCAAAGGAATGGAAAATTATCCCAACAAGTTTTTCAGGTATGAATGTATGAATTTCCCTTTCAACAATTCTACTTTGAGAGGTCATGCCTGATTTTTGTTTTGCATCAATCTCAGGTTCGTGTAGGAAAAGAAAGAGAAGCTGTTCAAGACATGCTTCCCTACCTGCGGTTGGGTTACATGTCTGATCCATCTGAAATGCAATCAGTTATTTCGTCCCAGGGTCCAGTTTGTCCAGTAAGTAGGATGTGTGGGCTCTAATTTTAACTTGTGCACATGAAACTGTCCACACACTTTAACTCTCGGTCTCTTTTGTGTAGATGAGCCCATGCATGGAGAGAGCAGTATTAGATCAGCTTGCTGATTACTTCATGAGACGGTTGTCTGGCTACCCTACTACTCTTAAAGAAGATGATGCACTGGTATGTTTCGGACTTCGATTGCTAAATATCAAAAACACTATTTTTTTGTTGCTCCTGCATGATATTAATGGAATATATGTTCAATAGTTGGCAGATGCTAGTTTGAGTCCTAGGAAGCGAGTTGCAACTAGGCTTGTCAGATTGGAGAAGAAAATACTAGCTGAGTGCCTTAAAGCAACAGTTGATTTGTTGAGTCAGTTGCCCGATACAACCATCTCTCCATGTCCAGCACCATATGCTCCGGCCTTGAAATAAAAAGGCAATTATCTCTCCCCTCTCTCTCTCGGGTAAAATAACTAATATTTGCTGATCCTCTAAAACCTCGTTGGTGCAGCTTCGCGTTGTAGCTGCTATTGGTTGGACATGACTAGTGTACTTTTTGGTCGTGTCCTTGATCATTACAATCCGAGTTCGCTTAACTAAGGTCGGTTTTGTGCGTATACGTATCTATATCTGATGGTAGTCTCTACGCTGCTTATAAACATGAATAGGAAGCTTCCCGGTTAATTTTGATTTTCTACTGATCTCCTGATAGCTCGCCCTGATATCTGTATGGAATGTGAAGATGATTTAATAATGTGTATATCTAAAATGTGGAAGTTTGATTTGTAATGCCATTGCAACTGCAGGTAGGTAGCTACTAGGAGCGTATCTCTTGCTTTGACCCGGAAATGTTTCAGCCCTTGATTGTCCTTTTTTTTCTTACAACAATGAAGCATTGTGCTCGCCTTGTAGAAAAATCCCGCGAAGTGTAATTACAGACATACAACCTTAAATTTCACCTTGTTGTCTCCAACTCCCTCTGTAATCTTTGTTTAAGAAAGCTAGAATTTGATCGTTTCAGTTTCAGAAAAGGAAAAGAAAATCGGAAAATGAAATTGGGGTTCAGACAGTTTCTCTTCAACTTCGAAAATCGAAACCACATTGGAACTCAAAAACGACAGGACGACCAGGTGGCATTAATAAAAACGACACGTGGTTCTGTGATTGCGTTGACTCTTGACATATTTAATGTTGTCCGAAGTATACTGATCCGCTCGATTCACATCGTGATTCTAAATCCGACGGTCTATACTTCCCTTGTGTGTTTCGGTACTGAATCTCGTTAACCGTTGTATCGTTTAGGAATCAAGAGTGGAGAGTAGAGAGAGACTCTTCCGATCTTTCTCTCTCCACTTCTCGGTCGTCTTCATCATTTGCCTTTTCCATTTTTATCAATTTTCCACATCAAATTTTAGGGCTTTTGTTGTCGGACTTATCGTAAGCACCTTCTTAGGCTTCTCTGGGTTCCGCTTCAGTTGGATCATCGATTTTCACGTTTGGTCTGAAGTTAGATCGGTGAGTTCAAATTCGAGGTTTAATCTATCAAATCGAGATTTCTGTGTTTTAGATGCGCATTTGAGTTTGTAGAGTGATTAGTTTCTAAAGTAAGTTCGTCTTACTAGATTGTTTTTTTATTCCTGCAGTTTAGTCTGATCTAGACACTCTACACGAGGATTAAGAAAATTCGATTCAGAAGTTGGTCGATATGACTGTAATTAACGGTGGATTCCCTGGAGACTGTTATCATAACAGTTTCGAGACACCGGGTGATTACGATGAAGGATCTGATAGTCCTAGTGCTTCAGAAGGTTCAAATTGTTCCAAAAGAAAGTTAATCTGTACTGACCACGAAACGTTTGGTGTCTCAAAAATAGTATTCCCCTTATCTGGCTTGTCATCATCAGAAAGAAAGGAGTTAATTCGTAAATTAAGACAGGAGCTCGAACAGATACGGTTTTATCAGAAGAGTTTTGAGGTCTCGAGATCGGTGGGTGTCACTAGTTCATCTACAAGTAGTTTAAGTAAAGCCAAGAGTTTTGGAAAGTCGAGATGCTCCACGGGGCCAGGAAAGACGGTGGTTCCTATAAGTGCTGCTAAACCCACTCCCGTTAGTACTGCGGTTATGCTTCTGATGAAGCAGTGTGAGGCGCTGCTGAAAAGATTGATGTCGCATCAGTATGGTTGGGTCTTTAATACTCCGGTGGATGTTGTTAAGTTGAATATTTTGGACTATTTTACTGTTATTAAGCATCCGATGGATTTAGGAACTGTAAAAAATAAGTTAACCTCGGGTACATATTCGTGTCCATCGGAGTTTGCTGCTGATGTCCGCCTTACGTTCAGCAATGCAATGACGTATAATCCACCTGGTAATGATGTTTACATCATGGCTGATACACTTCGTAAGTTTTTCGAAGTGAGGTGGAAGACTCTTGAGAAGAAATTATCCGGGACTAAAACTCATACCAAGCCGAGTAACTCGAAAACTCACGAGGAAAAAAATATTGCTATGCCTATGCCTATTGCTAAGAAGAGGAAGACAAATGCAGTAGACTCTGAGGGTGTCCTAGAGCCTGTTAGACAGGTTATGACCGATGAGGATAGACTTAAGCTTGGTAGGGACTTAGAAGGCTTGACTGAGTTCCCGGCACAATTAATAAATTTCTTGAGAGACCACAACTCAAATGAAGGGGTGATCGGAGATGATGAGTTTGAGATTGATATTAATGATCTCACTGACCACGCCTTGTTCCAGTTGCGGGATCTCTTAGACCAGCATTTGCAAGAGAGCGAGAACAAAACATCAAATGTTGAACCCTGTGAGATAGAGGTATTTGTCCTCCTATCTCTCCTATGTGAATCATTTATTAATAGCATCAAGACTGCTAACAGGGAAACATTTATTCATGGCAGCTTTTGCATGGATCAGTGCCAGGGAATTCATCAATGCAACATTGTGATGGTTAGCTTACAGCCTGCTTGTTGTTTGAGAATATATTATGCTTGGCTCATTGGATTGACATTTTCTAAATGTATCTTTGTTGTAGGGAGTGAAATGGAGGATGAGGTTATCGACATTGGTGAAATTGAACACCCAAAATCAAGCTTCTCTCCTGTCACAATAGAGAAGGATTCGGTGTTAGGAAACTCTAAGGGTATCTTTCCTTTGGCTTTTCTATATTTGTCATTCTTGTCCTGTACGGAATTCTTGTTTGGGATTGGTTTTTGTTTCATTTCCAAATCCTTGGGACCTCAAAAATATGTCAAAAGCAGCCTGGGAGCCATCTTGTTGATTTGCAGTGAACGTTATTGCCACAATTAATTTTTATCATTTGCAGTTTTTAGTTGGAGTGAAAACTTATGTTTGTTGGTGTGAAATGAACACAATTTCATATTTCATGTCTAGTTTGAAAGTAGGAGGTTTTTCACATTCAATACTTTTCTTACTTTCTAAAAATTAATGGTTTTTGTTTTTCCTTTGTGTTTCTATGGTGTTTAAATTAACCCTAGATCGTACTAACTTCTGATGTGTATAACTGATCTAGGTAATAGCTCGGAAAGTTTATTGAAAGATCCTGAAATTCCAAGTTTACCGAGGACATCAAAGGTACATACTGTTCTGGACATGCAACCATGGATACATAAGCTTTGGTGCAATACAATGCGTATGGCTATGTGGTGGTCTTTGTTACGTTATCGCAAAGTTGATATAATTTTATATCAAGGATCTAATCTCGGACCCCAATTTTACACAGCTGTGGGATCTTAATAATATGAAATGGATGTCATAGTCAGTTTGAGTTCTAATATCTTCTGGATACCTAGAAGACTACTTACTTGATGATAGGATTGTTAGGATAATATAGAAGCTGATTGTTTCTTTGTTCACCTGTCCTGCTCTGATACAGGGGCTTGGAACCATGGATCCGGAACCGTTGATGGATGGAGCTACTAGCGCTTCCCCAACAAGAGGATGTGAGTACATTTTCTTATGTTGGTAGTTGAAAGGTTAGGTTTTTTTAATGTGGAACTTTTTTTGTTATTTCCGTGAAGCAGCACCTGTTAGGGGATTGGACCAGCTGGGAAGTTTATCTCCGGAGAAAATAACTTCTGTTGAGGAGGTGGATGGTCAGAAAGATGGTAAGATAAGGGGTGTGGCAGAAAAATGTTTCAGCTCTTCTGTCTGAGGTGGCATCTCACTCTTGACCCTTTAATACACTAGGAATTAGTGCTCAGAATGAGAAGCAACTACCTCCAGAAAAGGTCTACAGAGCTGCTTTATTGAAGAATCGATTTGCAGACTTAATCTTGAAAGCCCGAGAGAAAAATCTTAACCAGGTTTGTTGTGGATTCTGACCCACTATTCAGTATCCTCCTTTTTACTTGTGAAATGAATTTGAGAATATGTGTTCCTGACGTCAGAATGACACGAGAGACCCAGAGAAGCTGCAACGCGAGAGAGAAGAACTCGAGCTTCAAAAGAAGAAAGGTTTGTTACCTTGTTTTGCTAGTTCAAGTTGATATTTACCACCTCAAAGTGACAAACGTAAAGCTATAAATATGTGTGCCCTTTCTTAACAGAGAAAGCACGATTACAAGCAGAAGCTAAGGCTGCTGAAGAAGCTCGTAGAAAAGCTGAGGCACTTGCTGCAGCTGAAGCTGCTGCTGAGGCCAAGAGGAAGCTGGATCTGGAAAGAGAAGCATCACGCCAAGCATTGCTGGAGGTAAAGATGGTCATTGCATACAAAATGAAAGACATTTTCTGATTCATAATATTTCATAGCAGCCAAATTATTGTGTTCTAATGTATGAATGGGAGCCCTAAACTGATAAGATTAAGAATCAGAATAGGTACTTTGAAAATGGAATATCTAGTATTTTCCCTTGAAACATGAGTTTTGATGGTAAATGGTGCAGATGGAGCAGTCAGTTGAACTAAACGAGAACGCAAAGTTTCTCAAGGATCTAGAGCTGCTCAAAACAGTTAACACGGACCATTTGACAGATGCAATAGAGGAAGATGGGCCTGATGCGTCTCATGAAGAGTTGCTGCGTAGTTTCAGTTTTGGAGGTAGTAATCCACTGGAGCAGCTTGGGTTGTTTATGAAACAGGACGAGGATGATGAAGAAGCGGATCCGCTCACTTCCCCAGCTCCTGGAATGGAAATAGAAGAGGGGGAGATTGATTAAGCCTGTGTGCATATCCACAGAATCTGACAAACTAAAAGTATCTGAAATCAGAATCAAGACAAATGTCAGTGTCCGAGGAGGGATTGGTATTTGTGGGTTGTGAGAGTGGAAACAGAGTCAAAGGTCTGAGTTTTGCTTGGAGTGACAGTGAATGCTGTGACTTATGTCTTAAAATTTCTGTCTTTGTGTTGTGTGGCTTCTTGCTTCTCGATGCTTTGGTTTCAACCAATTACCAAACTTATGTTATGGTTCACCACGTGTAACAAAACCAGTCTCGCTCGATGATGTTTTTGACGTATTGGTCGTACTTTTCAAGTAATTTTACGTTGTGTAAAAAGCCTATTACTATATCTCTCATCATTTTGACTACTTAACCACATTCTTGTTGTGCAAAAGGGATTTGTGGATTATCGAATTAAGACAGGACTCCAACCAAAATTTAGTAACTTGTCCTCTTTACATTTAGCTGAAACAACAACTACAGCAATGGCTTCATTTGCAGTTGATCTATTCTTTGCTGCCTCAACAAGCTTTCTGTGCAAAAGTTAAGCTTTTTAATTTCCAATTTTACTTCCTATTCTTGGTCCAAGATAGCAAGTTCGTAGTAGTCATTAGGCTTCGAATTTGATTGTTTATATAAGTCAATCGAATTTGAAACCTGGAAATATCAACTTTTCTTAAAAAGCGATTGAGTTTTGCAAACAGTCTCAAGTTTGAGATGCGACTATTCTGATAATGCCAGTGTGGTCCTTGTGAAGAAGTGTTCAAGTTACCACTGATTCATTTGTTTAAGTTACTGAAGCTGCAAAATGAGGAAGACGTTTCGCTACATCTTTCAAGCAACTATGAAACACATACAATGTGTAATTTATAAATAGCAAAAATAGGCTTTTGGGGCGGTAGTCATCTAGTAATAATAAATAATCAAATATCAAAACCTGAAAAAGAGAATGAGAAGAAATTAACGGGTCTTGTGGGGTTTAGAAACTTTGGTCCTTCTCTTCTTGACATTTTTGGGCATTTTATTCTTCCTAGCCTCTCTTTTCTCCTCTTTCACTTTCTTCTTGTGCTCTTTCCTTGCAGCTTTCTTGTCTTCGGGACCTAGTTCTTCTTCACTTTCGCTTCTTTCTTCGTCCTCACTTCCTTCATCATCAACTGCTTCTTCTTCTTCCACATTATCATCCACCTCTATTTTCTGCTCATCTACTTTAGGTAGAGCATCCTTAAGCCCCGTTATTGTCTGGTACAGCAAGTCTCCTGTGTCCTGCCCGCTCGTTATCTTCTCCACATCAGCCTCCGGGTTCTTCACATCATCCAGAGTTTTCGGTATGTATGACTGATCATCATAACACACCAATAAAGTTAAGATGATTCTATTGCTTCAGAATACAGATTTAGTGCCTGGATATTTCACTAACCTTCATGAATACTGAATCCGCAATTTCATCTTCTACGGATATCTCTCCTCGCTCTGTAATTTTGCGTTGGACCTGCCCAATATTACACATTTCATTTTCTTTGCTAATACAGAAGATGTTACAGCTTTAGACCTACAGCTTCCATTGATTCAAGGACCACTTCCAAAAACACGGTATACGTACCTCCTCCAAATAGCTATCCACAGAATCGTCTGAGATTGTCGGGTCAACTATAAAGTCAAATAGCTCCCTTATTGTCATAACACCCACACCATTTTTTTTGAAAAAATCCTGCCAAAGTCGAAACAATCCACACATAAGAAACTATATTTCAGACAAATTCAAGTTTGTTAAGATGCCTAATATTAGCACTTACTGAGACGTGATCACAATCTTCCCGTAAGAAATTCAGGGCAAGAGGATGATCGAGATCCACAGATTGAGAAACATCGATTATATAAAGGTGCCCCTGACAAAGTCAAGTTACCATCAATATATTTGCCGTGACCACCAGGAAAGGGTAAAAAAAAAAGAGCTGTGTAAACAAAATAACTCAAAACTCACCTCGAAATAAAGTATGTTATATTCACTGAGATCTCCATGGACTAATTTGCACTTCTGATATAATGTCCGCATTTGAATTATCAACTGAAACGCAAGCAAAAAGATGTCAGTGAATTCCCAAAATGATAGCAACGAGAACATAAAGAGATTGAGAGTGACTGTAACGCCACCTGATATGTTTCAAAGCCAATTCATATAAGTAAAAGTAGACACTCAAGAGTCTCCAAACGAGAAAGTAAGCCACTTGAAATACCTCTAGATAAGACTCACGTAACTTGTCCAGTGATAATCCAGCATCCTTGAGACGCGGCGCAGCCCAACCATCCCTCCCTACAAATAAATATAAATAAAAAAATCTTAGTCAGCTTGACTAGGTAACTGAAAACATCTTTACTTCAACATATCTCTGCTTTGATGAAATATGCCGAGGAATCAGAGTGAAAAGAGAAGAGTTTGATTGAATAAGTGACCAAAAAAAGAGCTGGACAACAAGGTATGAGTTAGAGCAGACCTATAAACTCCATGACTAGAACATGAAGTCGTAGAATTATAGGAGTCGGACACCTAATCCCTGCTGCCTGAAGCCTGCCAATGAAACATGTTTTGTAAACAACTTAGGGGAGTACAAAACTAGTGTTACACAAATTGAAACACACACGGCTTCCATTTGGAAATGCCAAGCTACATTAGCAAGGTTTCCTATGTATTCAGAGTAAAGCAGAGTGTAAGTACCAAATCGAGCATACACCCGAAATGGATTGTATGTTTTACCTCTTCAGATTTCTGTGTTCTTTTTCAGCCCAAGTCTTCACCATCTTCCGGGGATTGTGCCGACAGTAGCCATATCTAAAACGGTAATCTCCTTGTACATATCGATCTCGATCCCTGGAGTCATCAAAGTTGAAAATAGAGGTTCAAGGGTCAAACAAGGTTCTAAGACAAAAAAAATCAGAGAATAGACTAAAGAAGTCTGTAAAAAAGCTCACTTGAAAACCAAAACGGAAGTCTTGTATACTTTTATCGCAACTTCCTGTCCGTCAGATTTTGAGGCATGATAAACATTAGCCTGAAAGATGATAAAAAGAGAGACAGTTGATTAAAATGGGTGCAACAAAACCATGACATAACTACAGCATCGAATATGATAGTAACATACTTCTTTCCCTGTTGAAATACATCCATTAACATCATTGAAGACACCACGATTCAGCATTCTAAACAAAACCATACGGGTCCTCGGATCAAGAGCCTGGGAACAAAGAGGCAAACACATGAGCACATTGCTTGATAAAACATCATATACATATCCGAAAGAGTTAAGTTTCACCTACCTGTTCAACTGTTGCTCGATCTGCTTTATCGGTATTTCTGCTTCTGCCAATTTCTGTATCCCTGAGACTTCCACGAATGGCAGTTGTCACAGAATTTGACATTCCAACTTTAACTCTTCCTTCCCACCCCTGCATCCACAATCAACCCTATAAACTCAACGTCCAATTTTAAATTTCAAATTTTGACAAAGCTTTCCAATCTCTAAACCCTAATGTCCAACAAAGATTCAAAGACTGAGAACATAAAAGCTGATGAGAATTCAGATTCTCCATGTGGAGAATAGGCGAGAAATGTCACCTCCATAGGAGAAGCACGGACATGGCTAGTAAGCTTCTGAGCTTTATTAGAAAGAGGCTGAAGAGCGCCTGAATTAGGACGAGCTCCGTGTCCACCGTGAGCATTAGGGCGATGCCCATGGAGAGAGAATCCACCACCGATGAGCTCGTCATCGTCTCTACCGTCGAGCCAATCAAGAGCTTCACCAATATCGGAATCTGAAGAAAGGGAGCGATCGTCTTCGTCATCATCGTACTCTTCATAAATCGGTGGAGGTTCTGCTACCACTTGATCCATCGGTGGCGGTTCTGCAATCACTTGATCCATCGGCGGCGCGAAACTTTTCACGAGAATCAGAGGTTGAAGAAAGACTCGAAACCCTTTCTTTTCCTATACGTTGTCGTTTTAAGGGTTTATGATTTTAATTTTGCACTCACGCTTGTTCTCAAGGTTTCGGTTCGGACACTTCTTTCTCGGATAACCAGGGGTAGTACTTCGATTTTTCGGTTGAGCATGTGTATAAGATTGGATTCGGTTCGGTTTAGATAATTTTTAAAAATGAACCGTTTTGGAATTAAAAAAATTAGCATTCGTTTCAATTGGGTTCTACTTTAAAGGAGAGCTACTTCTCTACCAGACAAATTCCTCTTGTCATATGACGAAGAAAGCAAATCTAAACCAAATCAAGTTCCATACTTAAAGTCAAACAGGACTTGTGTCAATAATATTTTCGAGAAATTGAGCCAAGCTAGAGATGTCCTTGTTCTTGTCTTCTTTTTCAAAATGTGGATTGAAGTTGGGTCAATGGTGTAGTTTTGTATACTCATTGTGGGGTTTACAATTACCGATCGGATCTTAACCCGGTCAATAAAAATTAGATATCTTCGATAGGCATTTATGTGATCTCTCTCGACAAACCAAAGGAAACCCTCAACATGAGGTTTTACAAACCAAATGTGTGACAATATACTTTTATATTCTTACTTTTTTATATAGGTGATAGATTATCATACCGAGTTTTGTATTCTTTTCTTCTAATAGACGGTCATTTGTATGTGCAAACATGTTACATGCATCAACTGTAACACCCTAATCACTTAAGTAATGGGAAGTGCTACTTAAATAACCGTAAACAGATCAATAAAGTTACCAATGATTTTTTTTTTTTTATTTTGGTCTGGAATATAATAAGATTACTAATAATAATCTATAAGTCTCCATAATTAATCCGTCCAAGAATATCTTTACGTCTTGATCATGGCTTTAGGCTTTGCAATTCAAGTCATGATCTCAATTTGTGTTAATCTGGACAAGACCAAAAAACGCTAGTGAGTTTGTGTTGCTGGATGAGAACAGTACACTTCATGGATGGACATTTTAAGGGACAGTGTAGTATGTTACTTCATTTGAAATTCCTCATTCCAGTCATGACGTTCAAATCGGGGAAGATGGCAAGCTCAACCAGACTTTGACTGCCAAAGGTGATGATTAGAACTACATCCTCACATTTGCGCTGTTCTGCGAATGCCAAAACTGTTCAAGCTCTGGCAATCTTGTCTCGAGGCCTAACAAAAATGCGGTTCTTTCCTACCGACATAATACTGTTACCGTTCCATGGCAAAGCTTTAGTCATACAAAAGGTAAGAAAAGAGACCCGTCGTGGTCCAATCTGTGTGGATTTGAGAGTTACCAAAAACCTGTAAATCAACCACACAAACAAAAGGTAAGAAAAGATTGCTCTTTGATACATACAAAACAAGATACTATATATAAAAAAAAAAAAAAAGTGGTATTAGAGAAACCATTGAATATGAGCAAGCTGCTTGAAGGCGAAATATGTTAGTGGTTAGAGAGAAGGTACCGATAAAAGCAAGGATCTAAATATCGCTAGACGTTAATCGGGCGCTCGAGGTAGGCCTAGCGATTTATGAAAAAATCGGGGATTAGTTTTAGGTGTTTTATATTAATATATCTATAAATATTATATTTTCACTAAACAACATTGAGGATGTGTTAGTTCAGTGGTCGGGGGAGAGTCCATTTGACATTGAGGTACTGAGTTCGAATCACCTTGGTGCTATTTTCTATTTTTTCCATTTTCATTAATGAAGAAAAACACGAAATGACAAAACTACCCTAGTATTTATCCTTAGGACTGCGATTCTGTAACCCTAATTTTTGCGGCCACCATTTTTTCGCGATTTTTGTTTCATTTACATACAAATTTTGTAGTTTAACATCCTAACATGATAGATCTATGATATAACATTTGATTTGGAACTCAGAATGTCAAAAGTTCGAACTATTTTCAAATATCCGATTTTTTTGACATCCGATTTTTTTGACGAGGAGGGTGAATCCCGGCGGTTCTCCTCCGCAAAGCACCTGGCCGGCGATTAAACGGCCGCCGAACCCGCGTTTTCGAACATGGGATAAAAGTGACATAACGATGAATGATATCTTATATAATAAAGTAAGGTTACCTTTTTCAACTCTCTCTGAGAGGCTGCCACGTGTCCTATTAAGTTTTTAACTTATTTTTTGTTAGTCCTTCTATTTGCTCCCTCTACATTTGTTAGTCCATAACTTCATTATTTCATTATTGTTTTTACTCATTAACTAAAAAACCATATAAACTCCTTAAAACTTATATTATTATACAAAATTTACATAATTACTACATCTCATAAAATATTTAATCAAATATTACTATGATTTATTATAAATCATGCCAAAAAATTATTCAATAAAAGCTAAAAATAATAAGAAAATAGTTTAGTATTGATATTTTACATATATTTTAAAAATTATCAAAATATTTTTCCCACGAACCATTCTAAAAAATGTTATCCACGAAATAATAAAAAAATTGTGATCGGTACACTGACTTTAAAAACTATAGAAGCTTTTATAAAAAATAAAGTCATTAAAGCCAGAATTTATATAATCAGACTTTATTACTTCAAAGATCCTAAAAATCCTAAAAGGTATCGTAAAAACACTCATAGCCACTTTTTAATTTACTTGTTCTTTGACACGATAATTTTTCTTTAAACTACAAAAACTGGCTCTTATTATTTTTGCAACCAAAATTCTGTACAGTCACAACCAAAAAAAAAAAAAATTCTACAGCCACAGTTGCTACCGTCCTTACCACTCAATAATATCTTGTTACAAACCTATTTTAAAATGTCAAAGGTTACCTTTTTCAACTCTCCCTGAGAGGCTGCCACGTGTCCCATTAAGTTTTTAATTTATTTTTTGTTAGTCCCTCTATTTGCTCCCTCTACATTTGTTTGTCCATAACTTCATTATTTCATTATTGTTTTTACTCATTAACTAATAAACCTATGAACTCCTTAAAACTTATATTATTGTAGAAATTTTACATAATTACTATAGCTCATAAAAGATAAACGATTTAATTAAATATCACTATGATTTTTTATAAATCATGCAAAAAAAAATATTCAATAAAAGCTAAAAATAATAAGAAAATAGTTTAGTATTGATATTTTACATATATTTTAAAAATTATCAAAATATTTTTCTCATGAACCATTCTAAAAAATGTTATCCACGAAATAATAAAAAAATTCTGATTGGTACACTGACTTTAAAAACTGTAGAATCTTTTATAAAAAATAAAGTCATTAAAGCCAGAATTTATATAATCAGACTTTTTTACTTCAAAGATCCTAAAAATTCTAAAAGGTATCGTAAAAACACTCATAGCCACTTTTTAATTTACTTGTTCTTTGACACGATAATTTTTTCTTTAAACTACAAAAACTGGCTTTCATTATTTTGCAACCAAAATTATGTACAGTCACAACCAATAACAGCCACAGTCATTACCATCCTTACCACTCAATAATATCTTGTTACAAACCTATTTTAAAAATGTCAATTTTTAATTTTATAATCTCATCTACGCAACGCGTGGACTTTCCCTAGAAGGGTTCCCTTCCTCAACTGTTCACGAGAGGCTGCCATGTGTCTCTTTTCAGTATTTAGTTTTCATTTTAGTCCCTCCCCATTTATTTTTTCTATTATTATCTATTAACTTTCAATAATTACATCAAAAATGAATTTGTGTTTTAAACAAAAGAACAATTGTTATCATGATAAATTGTGTCTTAAATACACTTTTTGATATTAGGGAAAAATATTGATAATTCTAACAAACACCGCTATTAAAACACTATTTTGCAAAACTACCTGTTTTAATATATTTGCAAAATTACCACTAATTATTCATATTTTTCATAATTAAAAAATTTGTTAGGGTTTAGGGATCTAAAAATTTGATTTAGTAAAACTGTAGGGTTTAAGATTGACTTAGGGTTTCTAGGTTTTAGGTTTTATTGTTAAACCCTCATAGAATTAGGATTTGTGATTTAACAACTATTAGGCTTTAATATTTGGTATTTAGGGTTTAGATTTGATTTGTTATGAATAAAATCACTTCTAGAGTTTAGGATTTTAGAATATAGGTTTTTAAACCTCTAAACTCTGGATCATAAACCCTATATATAGTTTTAAACACACAAAATGGTAGTTTTGAAATTGCTCAAATATAATTTGTTTCACACAAATAATATATACAATTTCTTATTATGTAATTAATATATAAAACTAATTTTTCAAATACATATAAAAATGCATTTAAACTTATAAAAACTTATCGATCGAAATTTCAATGAACAACACTTTTTTCATGATATTATATGAGAGTTTCAACATATATCAATATATATACAGCTTTTTTTTGCACCCATCAATATGTTCTTATATTATATTTTCTAATATAATATATTGTATCATATTCTTAAAATGTAATAGATTTCAAATCCGCGCAAAGCGCGGACCATCTCCTAGTTTTAAATATAGTAATAGAGTATTTAACAACAACATAGAACAACATGATAAAAGTGACTTATCTCCCCTTATGTGTGTGCGTGTATATACATATTACATGTATGTAGGTAATATATCAAATAAGAACAACTCGAACTCTTTATTTCTCCCTTTCTAGTAAGCACAATATATCATTGAAACAATGGTAGACGCTGGAACAGAGAGAAAACATTTTCAAGGGAGAAAAATTGAGACTTTAATTGTTGTAATCACTGAAAATGTTCTTATTCTCGCGTTGTTTACATCCTTGTTATTTATACAAAAAGCTGACAAACTACGGTTATTAATACATGGATAAACATATTAGTAAACCATAAACAAAACGATCAAAATAGATCAATCGCAAATGCTGCACACTGTTTTTTTTTCCATTTCGTCATTTGACTTAAATAGTAGCTACAACTTTGGAGTCCACCGATTGAGAAACTCCTTACCCATCTCCTTGCATCCCACCAGTTTCTATTTCACATTCCATTTTTAAAGCACATGTCATAAGTACAGGTTATTACGATATTACATGTGTGTTACTAACTCATGGTATTAAATCAATCAATCATTTACTTACATTTCCCCGGTTCTAAACTCTTTGTTAAGAGCGTCCAAGACTGCGTTTTCGCGCTTGCAACTTTTTCTTCCCCAAGTCCATATTTCAGAAGCATTGGTTGCTAATGGGTTGGCTTTGTGCTGTCCAACTATATTTGGTGTTGGTCCATATATTGGTTCAAAGAGTCCATGTCCCTGATGTAATCTAAATTTACATGAACCCTAAGACCTTTAAACCTCTTAAGCATCAAGATCAATCACATAATAGAATGTTATCGGAGTACCTCCACTCATCATTGTAGAGTGATGGTTTATGTGATTTCGTTTGGGTAGGATTTAAGTTTCTCTCTCCTAGCCTATAAACTTGTTCTTTTACGTGTTGTGATTTTGTGATGCATTTATGATGGGACTAAATGCATATATTTATAGGCGGAGAGATGACCTAATTCCTCATTAGGGTTTCCTACGGATTAATCTCAACCGTCCATCAAAGTAGAGATAGATTAGGAATAAACTCCTTTATTTCCATTTAATTGGTTTACCAAATATATTAAAGAATGACAATGTCCAATAGAAAACGGATAACTATAAGACCACATAATAGAGAAAGAAAATATTTCTTACACATGATACCATCACATGTTATACAATTCATATATAGAAATAAACAAAAGAACCCCTGAAGATGTAGACTCAAATCTTATTTACTGATTCGCCGATACTAGCAGATGAAAGCATTCCAATGCTTCCAGTAATCATTGAAGCCTCATCAGGTAATATATCACCAAAAATGTTATTGGTGACAATTGTGTCAGACTGAAAATATGTTTTAGATGAAAAACACCATAAGTAGTACTCTGCTTGTAGCTTAATTGATCAACTGCTAATTTTGATATATGCGCGCGTGAGCCAGGTACCTGCACGAATAAGCTGCATTGCAGCATTATCGACATACATATATGTGAATATGTGATAGTTCAACATCTGGATATTCAGAAGTTAAAGCTGTTACTCTTTTCCTCCACAATACTGATGCCTATATATGATAAAGTTTTGCATTACGAGCAAACACAAAACCGGAAAAAGAATTCTATCAAAATGATCAAACGAACATCGAAGACATTGGCTTTGTCAACAGAACACAGCCTGCCTCGCCGTTTCCTAGCAGTCTCGAAAGCAACACGAGCAATTGTGTCGATCTGGAGAGAACACAAGCAATGCGTTCTAAGTTTACTTGCAAAGATAGCCCATATTGTCATAGAGCCACAATGTGAAAAATGGAGATGATATGATGATACGATATCTCTATATTATATTTAATAAAAATTTGTTGGTCAATCATATAATAAAATAACTTAAATAGATAACGACAACTACATGTGTTATATGTTGTCTGAAGATTTTGGCTAACATCATCATCATCCTCATACCAGAACTTCATCTTTGCGTCTTCCGTGTAAATTTCTTCTTCTTCTTCTTTCCTATTCAGCTAGATTCCAAATTCCGATCTCAAATGTCGATCGAAATCGGAGGAATCTCCATCCCAAACCTTCCTCTCTTCTTCTCCATGTTCTCAATCATCTACCTAATCGCTTACTTCATCGTCTTCCGCAATTGGAAACCTAAAATCCGTCCCGAAGCTTCCAGCTGCTTGATTTCCATCTTCCATGGAACTCCCGCCGTTTTCCTAGCCACAACCGCCGTCTTCTCCTCTCCCTCGCGCTCCTTCTCCTCCCCCAACACCGCCGCTCAGAACACCGTCCTCGATTTCAGCGTCGCTTACTTCTTCACCGATCTACTCCACTACATCGTCTTCTCACCAAGCGACGTTCTCTTCATCGGTCATCACTTAGCCACCTTGTTCGTCTTCCTCACTTGCCGATTCCTCGTCTTCCACGGCGCTTGCGCCATCCTAGGGTTACTGATCCTCGCCGAAGTCACGAGCGCTTGTCAGAACGCCTGGACGCTCGCCGGAGCTAGGAAGAGTGATCCGGAATCTCGATGGGCATTGAAAGTGTACGATCTCTTGTCTCCTCCGTTTTACACCTTCTATAGTATCGTTAGAGGTGTTTTGGGACCTTTGTTTTTCGGGAAAATGGTTGCGTTTTACGCCCGAGGCGGTGCGAATGGCGTAATTCCGAATTGGTTGTGGATTTCTTGGGCTGTTGTTGTTGGAACTGCGATTTCGGTTAGTATACTTTGGATTTGGAATCTCTGGATAGAATTGTTTAGAGAAAGGAAGGCTAAACTAAGAGATGACAAGAAAATTAGATAGCTTTTCTCTCTGAAATATCATTGTTTTTTTGGTGGTTCTACACCATGTATTATATACGAACCTTACCATTGTTATTTCAACTTCTTAGAAGTTTTCTAAATTATGTACGTTTGGAATAATAACACATTTGGTTCAGTGGATTTGTAATCATGGTTCTGATTTCCAGTTAATACAAATATGTTACTTGTTATTATGTGTTTATAGCTCCTCCTGCAATCTTGTAGATGCTTGGTGATATTTGTTTTTGGAATAAAAGCTTGTGGGCTTATTAGTAGCATTTAGTATATATGCATTGCTTACAAAAGTCGATAAACAACTTCAGTATCTGCAAATGCTCTTCTGTTTGTATGTTGTTGGATTTCTGTGTTGTTTAGAAGGTAATCTCTGATAGTTACCACCAGTTTTCAATCTCGTGACATGCATCTGTCTGTTGACCTCTTGTAAAATATGTGCTCAAATTTTATGCTACATCTAGCTGGGCTTCTATTGGTTCTTGATATTGCTGAGACTTTGAAATTCTACAAGATGCAGGGTACTTAGAATTCGTTTGCTTTATAAGTACATATGCCATTCTTGGTGAGCTATATTTGGCTTTTTCACTCTCTTTGTTTAGGATATAGTGTATGTTGTTACCTTGTACTTTCTGTCAGATTACTCTGATTAGCTTAGACTTGCTTTTTGTTTATGCAATGAAAAGGAAACTGAGTTTATGTAATATGTCATCTGAAAAATATATAAAAATATTATAAGAATCTTGTCTGTTCCATGATGGCCGACTTGGCAACAAGCAGCAATGATTGACAGTCGTGGGAGACCAACCATTTTTTAATAAGGTTTGTTAGCAGCCCAGATTCGTTTTTATATCTGGTTGAGTTTCTTTTAGTCTTTTTGCTATCCCCAATAGGTGTCGTGGTCACAGGAGAACATTGCAGGTCTTAAATGATTGGACATATTACTATGTAGTGTGACTTCCGCTGATAATCCTCCTGGTTGGTAAGTCAAAGGTAAAGTTTGAATTTACCCAAATTTCTACAGGATCAACCAAATCATGCAAGGGATCTGAACTGTGAATCTTTTTCGGTAGTTGGTACTAACACGTTTATTGACAGCAGAAGAGCATAGCGTGGCTTATAAAATATGTGGTTGGAGCACGCACGAGCCTTACAAACACGAACAACCGTGCACTTAAAGTATGGTTAGTCATTGTACAGCAACACCCATCGTGCTAACTGCAACAATAGCTGCTCTTTTTCCTGTTGATGAGAAACAAACTTTTACTCGACTTACCCACAAAAAACAGTACAAACTTATACTTGACTTTTCCTGTAGGATTGAATTGTTATTTCCTTATCACTACAGATGCAGTCATGTCAAACAGTGGCATTTCATGAAGGGGCCACGGTAAAAAGGACTATTGTGGATTTTTTTTTATTCAATAGACCATTACCAAATGTCTGTTGGGGCTAAAAAGTTAAGATATACCTTAACCTTATAGCTTTATAAGAAGTGTATAACTACTAGCACGGTAGCCACTTCTGGTTTTACTGTGCTGTGAAAATGTTTTGTGCGACATTACAAGGGAGACAGGGATGTAGGAGATTGCTACAACCATTCCAAAACCACGTTATGGCCTTGTGTGAGCAAAAATCATCTCGTCCAGTGCACTGAATAGCCAAAACTTGCTTCACAGGTTTGCCTCTCACTCGCAGCTTTTATTGAATCATACTGTTATTTGCTGAAGCTACCTAATTGATTGTGGGAAACTGCATAATATGGTAAGCGACTCTCTTTTCGTTCTTCTTTATGTTTGCAGATAATAAAGCGTTAAGCTAGGCATAGATGGTTGGCTTACCTCACATACATGACAGCAGCAGCTAAAATGACACCAGAGATGGAGTTGAAGTTGTTAGTTAAGCTGGGAAAACACGAAGTCGGAGAAGATAAACATCGTAATGAAATCGAGTGGCCATCACAAGAAGCAAGATTCACAGATCTCCTTTAGTATTTTGTCCTCCCAAGACCTTGCACAAACGGAATTCAAAATGTTGTCTGTGACACAATGATTTAGCTTGACCACCAAGCTCATGGAATCAGTTGAACCGCCAGCCCTACAACATTTTGTGCGTCTGAATCATTAGCCATACCAAATCCCCTGGAACCAACAACTTGCAAATCATGTACTTTGGCAGCATGAAAAGTTAGCTGGTGAAGTGTAATAAAGTATGAAATACATAAATCCATTTTTTTGCCTTCTATGATTATATTGAGTTGTGATATTTTCATGTATTGAAAGATAATAAGAATACAATTGGGAACGAAAACCTAACTTCCAAGCTAAATATATGGTGTAAGGCAGTGAAGTTGTGGAAAGCTTAACAATAACTTTTGGCAATTTTCAACAGTTCTTGAAGATTATTTGACACATAGTGAGTAGGGTTTTAGAAAAGGTACGCTCGGTTTATTACTGATCCGTAGAAGTATCTTGTTAAATAAATCATTGTAATGTGTTTCATTTGCCTCAATTGGTTTGTATCGGGTGGAAATATTTGTTTTCTTAATTATTTTTGTTTGTTTTGGGTAAATTTCTCTTTTTTTTTCGTTGTTATCTTCTTTTCTTGTCCCTCACGGCAAATAAATTCCTATATAATCTCCTCTCCTTCGTTCCCTACCTACTTGTCAACGACCCGAAAAAACGAAGCAAAACCCTAAAACAACACAAGTCATGTGGAGGAGAGCTCTAGGTCTAGTAGCTGCCTATACAGCCGTGAATTCAACTGTGTACACAGTTGATGGCGGTGAGAGAGCTGTGATTTTCGATAGATTCAATGGAGTTCTCGAAGAACCCATAGGGGAAGGGACACACCGCAAGATTCCATGGGTGCAAAAACCCTATATTTTCAATATTCGGACTCAACCCTATGAGATTAACACCGACTCTGGAACCAAAGATCTTCAGATGGTTAAGATCTCACTCCGTGTTATGTATCGTCCTGACGTAAGTTCCTTGACAAATATCTTTTACTACCAATTGGTTTTGATTTGAAAACTTATAATTTTATGTGGATTTTGTGTTAGGTTTCGCGTCTTTCATACATATACCAGAACTTAGGTCGCGACTACGACGATAAAGTTCTACCAGCGATCGGGAACGAGGTGTTGAAAGCAGTAGTGGCTCAGTTCAACGCGGACCAGCTCTTAACAGATCGTCCACAGGTGTCAGCTCTCATTCGCCAGGCGCTGATCCAGCGAGCTAAGGAATTCAACATTATTCTCGATGACGTGTCACTCACGCATCTCAAATACGGTGAAGAGTTCTCACGTGCCGTGGAGCAGAAGCAGGTGGCTCAGCAAGAAGCTGAGCGGTCTAAGTTTGTGGTCCAAAAAGCTGACCAGGAGAGACGAGCGGCTGTGATTAGAGCTGAAGGAGAGAGCGAGTCGGCTAGGGTTATATCGGACGCGACTGCAAAGGCTGGGATGGGTCTAATCGAGCTGAGAAGGATCGAGGCGGCTAGGGAGATTGCGGTTACGCTTTCTACGTCTCCAAACGTTGTATATTTGCCTGCTGGTGGGAATATGTTGTTTGGACTGAATGGTCCTAGCCACTGATGAGTTTTTTAGGTTTGATTCTTTTGCTAACAGTTTTGGTTTTTTTATTTCTGTCAAGAGAGCTAATAATTTGGTTTGGGTTTGAGAATGAGCTTTTTAAGGTTTTTTTTTCTTTTTCTTTTGTATGTTTTCTATTGTTTTTTAAACAGAGAGATATATATATATAACACTAATTTTAAGATAGATCTTTTCCACAGACATTACATATATATGGTCGTGATTAACATTGAGAGATTGAGTTCGATAGGTTTGAATTCATATGTAGATAATTTTGAAGAATTAATCAGAAAATATGTACTTTTGGATAAAAACCCAAGGAAATTTAAAAAAATTAATTTAGGAATTCTTCAACTAATAAAAGGTTTTTTTTATTATTTTCTTCTATTCTTAATTCACATGATGTTCTTATAATACCGATTCTCGTTACAAAAACCGGAAGTTAAGATAACCGGTTAGACTCAGATTACACCAACTCTTCTCATCAACGACTGCGGACCATGGGATGCTTTAATGTAATTTGACACAAAACTCAAGGTTTGAGTAAGTCTGGGTAATTAGACGAGATGGCAAAACATTGTATCCCTTTTCCTTCGTTGCAATGGTGGAATGCTTGCGGGATTTCAAAGAGACAAATACGGATATTATGTGTGGATTGCTCGTCTTGGATAGGGTTGAACAAGGGATTCGTGGCAACATAGCATGGTCTGGTTTTGTGACTACAATGCCCAGTGACTATACTTTTCTGCATTATTTACTTGTTTCCGGTTGATCCTGGTAATTAATCTTGATTAGTGTACTTTTGTTACAAAATGGAAAATAACATGTGTAATCCATGCTTTTACTGCTTCTTAATTACTAGACAGGGTCAAGTATTTAAGCAAATCCACATTAATGTTCCCGTGAAATATATTAACAAACTAGGGGAAGGTCCGCGCGTTGCGCGGATTTATATAAACTAATATTTTTTCCTTTTGGTTTTAAGTTTGAAGATTTTTAATTTATTAGTATACTTGTTTAGTAGTTTTTTAATTCATTCGCAAATGAATTTTTAGATCTAATTTTCAATTACTTCAGTTCTTTTTTACCATTCTTATTATGAAATGTATGTTTACATATTTAGTCATGATTACATTACAGTAATTGTGAAAGTGGTTCATTTGCAATATGAGGATGCAAGCAAATCGCCTAAAGAGTGAAGCTGAAGTTGTTTGTGAGTATCCTCTCTATATATATATAACGTGAAATTTGAAGATAAGGCTTTGTTAGAACAACTATGTTTTAAATTTTTATTCACATATATTAAAAAACAAAAACCTGTAAATAATATAAGATAAATATATTATTATTTATAAAATATGATAACTTTGTTTATGTAATGAAACACTTAGGAATATCAGAGCATTTGGCTTCTACAATAAGGACAACTTTTTTTGTAGTTTAACCAATATTTTAAAATACAAATGTGGTGAAATTTAAAATACTTAGTAAATGCATTTTTCATATGCGGTTGAACAATTTTTTTCTGATATTTTATTATATAATAATTAATTTTATTTATCACATGTGTGGAATATGTGCGGGTATTATTTGAT
Source organism: Odontarrhena argentea (assembly GCA_900406245.1). NCBI lineage: Eukaryota > Viridiplantae > Streptophyta > Magnoliopsida > Brassicales > Brassicaceae > Odontarrhena > Odontarrhena argentea. Next base: position 10,458 of record OVAF01000261.1, on the reverse strand, counting down.
GAGTCTGAAATTATTTTGGGGGAATTTTAAAGTACTGTTTTTGGTACACTTTTTATAAATACCCTTGGAAGGAAATAAATATTTAAATGTATCAACTTTTAAGTATAAAATTATAGGGTTTTATGGTATGTTTGAGTTTTAATACCTTAAATTCTATACCTCTTTGAAATCGATACCATTTCTTGATAGTATTTGATCGTTGGAGAATGGAATTGTGTAGTCGATGGTTTCTTCACGATGTGGCCGAATAATTTTGAGGTGAACCGCATTTGTTGGTAGTGAAGTTGTAATTCTCTCAGAACGTATCTCAAAAATTACAACCATTGAAAATTTGGTTGCTATAAAGATTGATAATGTATGGAAGTTTGGCTGTATTTTCTTATGTGAACTATTCCTATTTATATGTGTTTGGTCAAATTTTAACCAGTTCGATTCGAGAGAGTTTCTACGGAATGAAAGTAAAAAAAGATATACGAATGATCAACGATTTTCCATTATAGTAGCTTTTAGCTTTGATTACAAGGAATTTATCGGTAAAATAAATGGAGGTGACGAGGGTTTCGGCCCCCTTTCTGATTGTTCCTCTTTCCCTTTATATAGGGAGGGTCTTGTGTTTATCTTCACTCTCATCGTAATAGGAATTTATTATCATATATTCGATTGAAGCTTATCCTTTCCGAATATATCGCATTTCCTCATATCTCGGGAATTATTATCTCATATATATATATATATATATATATATATATATAATATTTAATTTGTGGTAAAATTATGCCCAACAATTTGCCCCCACTCTTCATTTTCTTATTTTTCTTATTATGCCCAACAATATGGTTTAAAGAATATATGAATAATTTATTTCTAGATCTTTTATTATAACATAATAAATTAGGTTATTATTTGTGTTATTGCGTTTGATTTGTTTGTTAGCCATCCGTTTGTTTGTTTTTTGGTTACGTTAGTCATCCGTAGTGTATTTAATGTGTGTTTAAGTGGTGTATATATTTGTTTCTTTTTTGGTTGACCCATTTAGTAGTAATAGCCGTTGTGGCTCTGACACACTAAGAGGGTGAGTGCATAATTAAGAAACAGACAAATTTCACATATAAAAGAGGTAATCTTTTTAATTTGGAGTTTGGATTATAGTTGATTTAATAATTAAGAATTTTAATATTAAAATTAAACCACATCATGTATTGAAAAGTTTAATAACACATTAATTCTTATTTTTTAGATAAGTCGAAAGAAAGCTTTGGAGGAAATGTTGATTTTTTGAAGAAAAAAAAGGGAAAAGAAATAATTCTAGCGGCCATTGTATGACGGTGAATGGTTATTGTAGCGGCCATTGTTGGTTGTTTCATGGAGGCGCACTGTTGAGAGTGTCTCCTTAGGTTTTGAGAATAAATTGGAGAAAAGGTAGAAAATTATAATTCAGTGTTCTTCGAGAGTAAAGATAAAATAACTGCGATTTTTTGTGATTTACTTTAGTAATGGTAAAATTAAAGAGGAGGGTAAAATTAAAGAGGACATGTGGCAGCCTCTCGTAGCTAGTTCAGAAAGGTAACCCTTCTATATTATAAAGATCCTATTAAACTATATGAGCCAACGTACTGTCCTTGCCTTAAGGACCGTGTCAAATATTACAAACACCATTAGCGTCATTTTAATAATATTCTAAATGCGACCAACGTCTTATACATTTCTCCGTAGAGTCCTTAATTTTAAATTTACTAAAGGTCAAGTTAACCAAGAACGACCAAAGTTATAGAATGTTTCAAGCTTTTTTTTGACAACTTCTTCATTTCTTTTTGGATTTTGATATCAACATTGAATAATGGATACAACTAATAGAAATTTCAACAACTTAAGATAGATGGGTCAAACAGCTATGGGCACTAATTCAAAATACCATTACTTGTCTTGTTACATTCTTTTGGTAACATTTCAATTTAAACATTAATTTGGTAAGCTTTCCACTTACATAAATATTAATGAATTTTCTCTTAATTAAACAAAGATTGGTTGATAATTCATGAATTTGGTAATAAAGCCAAATCATTCATATTGCTGTCATTATGCCACCATAACTCTATGATTAAAAACAATATGAAGTGTCAATGTGTGTGATCAATAATAGTTTTGGAATCTCATTCCACTGTTCCGATTTATAAATTCATTCACGAGATACAAAAAAAAAAAAGAAAAAAAAAAACAAACTTTTTAACACTTTACGCCTCTAGAACGTAGAAATCTCAAAAGCTAGACAAAACTTTGGTATTACGGTAAACGCGTTTCAGAGGATAATAACCCAAAATGACACTTTCTCCACAATCGTCTCTCTTCTCTTCCTTCTCTCTATCTTCTTCGTCTTCTTCATCTTCTTCATCATTCTTAATCTCTCTGTAAATTACTCGAGAATCATCGAATACCTAAACTGGGTTTGATCAATTTCTACTCTTTTCTCCGATTCTCCATCAATTATCGAATTATAGAACCAGAATCTTCAGCGATTACTCGATTTTTTCAAGTTGTGAAACCCTAACGAGAGACCTCCATTGATGTGATCTCTCTCTGTCTCACACCTTTGGATCAAACTCTCCGAAGAAATTTCGAATTCGCGGTGAAGGAAAATCTGGGTCGGAGAAGGAAATGCCAAGCGTAGCTGTGAAACTCTATAGCGTCTTCTTTAAGTTACTTTTGAAACGTCGTCTCCAGAATCTAATCTCGATTTCAGCTGATGGGTTATCTTCGGATCCTTTCGGTGTTTCGACCCGATCCGATGAATCAGTCGCCGCCGCGAATCCGTCTTTCACCGACGGTGTTGCAACTAAAGATATCCACATTGATCCGATGACCTCACTCACCGTAAGGATCTTTCTTCCTGAATCTGCTTTATCTTCACCTAAAGATAATTTCCACCACCAACCCAGATCTGATCGGAGACATAGCAGCAACGGACCTTTGAACCAGAACACGACGGAGAAGACCGAAGCTCGAAGGTATAGCTATGGAGGGAGCAACAACAACAATGAGAGTGTGGAATCGTACGGAGGTTATGCGCCGTCTCCAAAGAGGAATTCACGGACATTGCCAGTGATGTTGCAGTTTCATGGTGGAGGTTGGGTTAGTGGGAGTTCTGACTCGGCGGCTAATGACTTCTTTTGCCGGAGAATTGCTAAAGTTTGCGATGTGATTGTGTTGGCTGTGGGATATAGGCTTGCTCCTGAGAATAGGTATCCTGCTGCGTTTGAGGATGGTGTTAAAGTGTTGAATTGGCTTGGGAAGCAGGCTAATTTAGCTAATTGTTGTAAGTCTTTGGGTACTCGACGTAGTAATGGTGTTGAGTTGAAGAAAGTGAATGTTCAAGGACAGATTGTTGATGCTTTTGGAGCTTCTATGGTTGAGCCTTGGCTCGCAGCTCACGGAGATCCTTCCAGGTTTGTGTTTGTAACCTTACCTGCTTGATGCTTAAGACAGACAATGTAGGAGCTAGAGACACCTAGAGTTAGATGTAAACGACCATAGGATGGATTTAGATAATGCCCACGATGTGATCCATGAAGCCTTTATGTTTACTGGAGCTAGGACTGTAGGACATGCTTTGATTTAGATCATTACTGCTGTCGTGATGGTTGTTTGTGGAGATTGCTTTCTGGAATTTAGACCCTTTTCGGCTGATTAGTGAATATCTTTAGAATAGTTTCGAGTTGATCTATGAGAAACTAGGAACGTAATCAGGGTTCCATGGAGAATTAGTTAGATGCACTTAGATAGATTATCTTCCGATTGCTTGTAATCTCGCATATAATTCTGTTTCTCAACTTATGGTTATATGGTTACAAAACAGATGCGTTCTTCTTGGGGTGAGCTGTGGTGGGAACATAGCGGACTATGTAGCTCGGAAAGCAGTCGAAGCTGGGAATCTCTTAGACCCGGTAAAAGTTGTGGCACAGGTTCTAATGTACCCTTTTTTCATTGGAAACAACCCAACACAATCCGAAATAAAGCTGGCAAACTCTTACTTCTATGATAAACCCGTCTCAGTTCTTGCCTGGAAACTCTTTTTATCAGAAAAAGAGTTCAATTTTGATCACCCGGCAGCAAACCCTCTTGCCCATAACCGCAGTGGACCACCTCTGAAACTAATGCCTCCGACGCTTACAGTAGTGGCAGAGCATGACTGGATGAGAGACCGAGCCATTGCTTATGCAGAGGAGCTTAGAAAGGTAAACGTAGATTCTCCAGTTTTAGAATACAAAGACGCAGTACATGAGTTTGCAACACTTGATATGCTCCTCAAGACTCCTCAAGCACAGGCTTGCGCTGAAGATATTGCCATTTGGGTCAAGAAGTACATTTCAATCCGAGGCCATGAGTTCTCTTACTAAATTTTACCCTGTTATTATTCAATTTTTTGTTCCTTTTTGTATGATAGTAAGATTTTCAAGTTTGTTCTTGGCTTTATATCCCCATCTTGTGGAGCATATCTCTGGCACTAGAAACACTAGAATTTGAACTAAACTTTACATATGGTCACCTCCACTAAACCGAATGAGACGATTCTTGAATGCTGAAAATGTTCCAACTTTTTCTGTAACTTTGTATGTCCTCTTCCAAAGATATGGAATAATGATAAACTGAAATGCCAAGTCTTGGGGATTACAAATCACATATCAAGCAGAGAAACTAGACAAACTAAAAAGAGTATTACAAAACAAGAGCCAAATCAACAACATATTGGCTACTTGGAAACTTTCTTCTTCCCTGCAATAGCAATTTTCTTGCCCTTGAGAGTCCTGCAATTGTTCTTGGTTCTCTGTCCGCGACATGGCAATCCTTGGATATGCCTTACCCCACGGTAACACTGTATCTCCTTCAATCTCTTAATCGCAAGCGCATTGAATCTCCTCTGCACAAACATTCAAAACACAAATCACAACTCATTCTCTAATGCCTAAGAACACAAATCACAAAACACCAAAGCCACAAGAAACACATATATCAGTCTAAGTTCTTCCCCAAACTCAAACAAGTGATTCAAATACACCAAAAATGCAAAAGACGAAAGGGAAAGAGTTTAATACCAGATCACCCTCAATCATATACTTAGAGACTTCATCACGAAGAACAATAAGTTCTTCCTCAGCCATGTCTTTAGTGATTTTGTTCTCCATTTGAAGATCAACGAGAATCTGACGAGCCCTTGTTCGACCAATCCCATGAATGTACTGAAGAGAGTACTCAATTCTCTTATTACTCGGAATCTCCACCCCTCCAACACGAGCACATCTAATGCTTAAAGTCTGCTTCTGCATTTCAACACCAAAAACACAACAAAACCCTGAAACCCCAAATTGATCTGGCTAATAAAGTTTCAAAATTTGCTTCAACCAAGGATTCAAAAGTATCAACACATACAACTCAAGAAATCAAAGAAACATCTTTACATTGGGAGAGAGTGGAGTTGGCAAAGCAAGAGTGTTGCGAGAGAGAGGATTGGATTTTGTCAAATTGCAAATGAGAGAGAGCGAGTGCGCTACAGGCATCGCAACCATCTGCGCCATTTCTGTAATCTATCTTCTTCTTACAGATTCCGGAAACAAAAAAAACGAATTTAGAGGTGACGAAGAAGATCAGTCGAGAGGATAAGGCAAACGTCGAATTTTTACTGATTGGGCTTTTTCTTTTTGTTAAGGCTCCTTATTGTATCGAACGGGCCTGGGCTGGAATCGCTGGATTCACTTTTTTTTTTTTTTTTTAATGTATTTATACGTTATTAAAGATCTAAGAAATAAATCTAAAATAGAAGAAAAACTATAAGTGAAATCTAAAATAAAATCAATGATATAAAAGTAAAATATTAAAAATAATAAGTGAAATAAAATATATTATTTGATAGTTATTTAACAAGAAACACTTACTTAATATTTTTATGAATTTTAATAAATTAATTCAGACCTTATAACATATAGTTAGTTGCAATACATATCAAATAATAAATCAATAAATAAGTATCCCAAAATATGGAACCAATTATCAAAAGAACACAGGTTATGATTGCTAGTGTCTTAATCAGACAACACGGGCAAAACAAAAGGATTCTCTCTTTTGGGCTAAAGACTCTCTCTTTCATTTAGTGGCTTCACTTTGTGTGTCCTCTTTGTTATTTGTTTCTAAAGAGCTTCAATAGTACCGTTATTGAGGGTTTGTTCTTATTTTCAGGGTTTGATTTATGTCGGCAGCAATAGATAAGGCTTTGATGGCCATGTCTCTTGAGGAGGAAGAGGTTCCTTTCTTCATGCCGGATCGGCCGGAGTTCTCCACTGTAGATCGGAACGTGTTAAGCTTAGTTGGGCGTCTGCTCAACCCGGATTGTCAGAATATTTCGAGTCTCATCCTTGATATGCCGAGGAAGTGGAAACTTTATGAGCGTGTTCGTGGTATTGCGTTGTCAAGGGAGAGATTTCAGTTTATTTTTCAGAATAAAGAAGATCTGGAAGCGATATTGGAGAAGGGAGTTCATAATTTCAATGAATGGGGGTTAGCAATTGATAGATGGATGGAGTTCCCTCCACCTGACTACCTTCAATTTGTGTTAGCCTGGGTCCAGATTAGTAATATTCCAATCAATCATAACTCACGAGCTGCAGTTTGGGGGCTCGGGGACATCTTGGGTCAAGTCAAGCAGGTTGATATGGATCCAGAGAAGTCGCAGAACCGAACTTATGTCAGGGCTCAGATTAGATTCGATGTTTCGAGACCTTTAAGGAAATTTAAGGAGGTTTTTCTTCCTGGGGGTAAGTCTACTTTGGTCAAGTTTCATTTTGAGCTTTTCCAGAAACGGTGCTATACGTGTCAGAGATTATCTCATGAGGAAAGTTTGTGTCCTTTAAAAGTGAAAAGGGATGCTGATAAACAGAGTGGAGGAGTGAAAGGCTCAAAGGAAAAACAGAAAGAGCCTTTCCTGAAGGAATCAGATCCTCTTTTTGGTGTTCTGAGGGAAGATCAAGTGGGTGTTAATCCCATGAATGGGAGACCTAGAATTGCAGCTGATGTTCTGGAGGGTATGAGGCAATACTTGCTGTTAGTGAATGGAGAGGAGAAAAGTATTAGAGAAGCTAGGATTAAAACTTCTATGGATGCCATGAAGGATGATCATATTACTCAAAAGAGAGTTTTACAATTAGAACCAATGCCAATCTTCACAACTGAGGTGGACAAAGGAAAAGGCAGGGTTTTTGATTTTGAGTTGAAGTACAGAGAAGAAGCTGAGGCGAAGCAACATTCTGAAGGAAAATTGATGATCTCAGCTATAAGAGCAGGTCAGGCAATGAGAAGAACCCCTAGAGCTGAAAGTGTTCATTCAGAAGGGTCTGATTCTAATTCCAGGTTCTTGTGTAGTAGACCACAGACTAGTCCAACGGCTTATGCCATTGGTCTCTCTGGGGCCAGTGCTTCCGGGATTAGTCTGAAGAAGTCTCAACCACGCAAGAGACCCTACAAGACCCGTAGAAAGCCAAAACCAAAAGAAGAACAGGGGGGTCTGGTTACAGAAGGTTTACAGGAAGTCTCAAAGTAGGGTAGAGGCTCAAAAAGAAAGATAGACGAAGAGATTGGTTTAAGTGCAGAGGTTTCAAGGAAGGTCAAGCTAAAGGGTGATCCCCATGGTGGATTGCCCGTATCAGAATGAGCCTTATTGCTTGGAATTGCCAAGGATTGGGACGGTCCCATGACTTGGTAATTCCTAGGCTCAGGGAGTTGCGCAAAACTCACTTCCCTGAGGTGCTCTTTCTTATGGAAACTATGATTAGTAGGAATGTAGTTGTAGACCTGCAAGGAATGGTTGGGTTATGATAGAGTCTTCACTGTAGATCCAGTAGGGAAGGGTGGAGGTTTAGCTTTGTTTTGGAAAAGCTCCGTACAGTTGGAGTTTCTGTGTGTAAATAAGAATCTTCTGGACTGCCTTATCCAGTTTGGTGGGTTTTCCTTCTTTGTGTCTTGTATCTATGGGGATCCAGTGGTTAAACAAAGACCAAGACTTTGGGAAAGAATCACTAGAATTGGTATTGTCAGGAAGGAAAGCTGGTGTATTTTAGGGGACTTCAATGATCTGTTACACAATGGTGAAAAGCTAGGAGGTCCTGCTAAAGATGAGGCTACTTTTGTTCCTTTTGTGAACATGATTAAAGGGAGTAAGCTGGTAGAGTTGGTTGGTCATGGCAATGGTTTTACCTGGGCTGGTAAAAGGTATGATCATTGGGTGCAGTGCAGGCTTGATAGATGTTTTGGAAACCCTGAGTGGTTCAAGATGTTTCCAGTTTCAAACCAAACCTTCCTGGATAAAAGAAGATCTGATCATAGACCTGTTTTGGTCAGACTCCTATCTTCTCAAGATGCCTTCAGAGGGCATTTCAGGTTTGATAAGAGATTCCTTCTGAAGCCTGTGGTCCGAGAAACAATTGCTGAAGCTTGGCAGAAGAACATTCCCAGAGGTGCTGCTTCTGTGTCTGAAAGAATTCGTAATTGCAGGAAAGCTTTAAGTTACTGGAAAAAGAACAATCCCACTAACTCTTTAGATCAGATTCATGAGCTTCAGGTGGCTTTAGAGGAAGAGCAGTAAAGTAACCTCCTAGTTCAAGCTAGAGTTTTTGGTCTGAAAAAGGATCTGCTGCAAGCATATAAAGAGGAGGAGGTGTTCTGGAAACAGAAAAGTAGGGTGAAATGGCTTAAGGAGGGGGACATGAACACTACTTTCTTCCACAATTCAGTGAAAGATGGTAGAGCCAAGAGGTCTTTGGAGAAGTTGATGGACAAAAATGGCATAGAACAGAAAAGTGAAGCTTCAAAAGGAGAAGTAGCCGTTGAGTATTTCTCAGATCTTTTCAAGTCCTCTAACCCAGACAATTTTGTTTCCTTATTCTCTGGGTTTGAACCAAGGGTTACTTTAGAGATGAATGATCAATTAATTAGAGAAGTGACCTCAGAAGAAGTCAGACTTGCAGTTTTTTCTGTGAAAGCTACTAGTGCACCTGGTCCTGATGGGATGACTGGTATGTTCTTTCAACACTATTGGGATATCATAGGAGAGCAAGTGACTATTGAGGTAAAGAATTTCTTTAAGGAAGGGCTGCTGCTTCCAGATTGGAATTACACTCACATTTGTCTTATTCCAAAAAAGCCAAATGCCTGCAAAATGAGTGATCTCAGACCCATCAGCCTGTGTTCAGTTATTTACAAGATCATCTCAAGATTATGGTGCAGAGACTGAAGCCGTATCTTCCCCTGTTGGTCTCTCCATTTCAGTTTGCTTTTGTGCAAGATAGACAGATTGCAGATAATATAGTAGTAGCTCATGAGGTGGTGCATAGCTTAAGAACGCTTCCCTTGATCTCTTCTAAGTTTTTAACTATTAAGACAGACATGTCTAAAGCTTATGATAGAGTTGAGTGGAATTTTTTGAGAGCTCTACTGTCTGCAATGGGTTTTCACAGCAAATGGGTGGAATGGATAATGATTTGTGTCTCTTCAGTCTCATATTCAGTTTTGGTCAATGATCAACCGTTTGGAGCTTTCTCCCCACAGAGGGGTTTGAGACAAGGGGACCCTTTGTCCCCTTTCCTCTTTGTTCTTTGCACGGAAAGTCTTACCCACATGTTCTTGCAAGCTGCTAGGGCAGGCACCATCTCGGGCATTCAATTTTCAGATAAGGGACCAGCTATTCACCATTTACTGTTTGCAGATGACACACTAATCATGTGCAAGGCAGAGCTTGAGCAGTGTAAAGAAGTGCAGAGAATCCTGAAGGTGTGTGAATCAGCCACTGGTCAAACAATAAACAAAGAAAAGTCTTTTATCTCTTTTGGAGCTAAAGTGGAAGGGTCAAAACAGGCTCTCATTAAGGATTGCTTTGGGATTCAGACTGAAGGTGGAGCTGGGACATATCTGGGCCTCCCAGAATGTTTCAGTGCTTCAAAAATAGAGATGCTGAACTTCATCAACAAAAGCTTAAAAGGGAGAGTCTCAGGTTGGTTTGCTAGATCTTTATCTATGGGAGGTAAAGAAATTCTTCTCAAAACAGTGGCTATGGCCTTGCCTATTCATGCCATGTCATGTTTCAGGCTTCCAAAAGGAACCATCACCTCTCTCACGAGTGCCATGGCAGATTTCTGGTGGAATGCCACTGAAGATAAGAAGAAAATCCATTACAAGAGCTGGGATAAGTTATGTTTAACAAAAGAGATGGGTGGCTTGGGTTTTAGAGACATTGAGTGTTTTAACCAAGCTCTTTTGGCTAAACAGGCATGGAGGGTCCTTCAGTACCCAAACTCTCTAGTAGCTCAGGTTTTAGAAAGCAGATATTTTGAGCATGGTGATTTTTTGGCTGCTCAGTTGGGGGACTGACATATCATGGTTTTTAGGTGTTTTCGGACCATGATATCATTTGTTTTTCGAGTC